>VDFB02324448.1:0-48984 GCA_007258455.2 Sequoia sempervirens | reverse complement strand
AGTGTAACAAAAATTTTAATTTTGGGGTACAACAGACGGTTCAGACCAGCATGGAGTGAGTGCGCAATTTGTGAATAATCCCTTATTTGAGGTTGATAGTGGCTTGATCTATGAAAATCCACTCTTCGAGCTAGAAGTTGATCATACTCCTGATACTAGTTCCAGGTTGAGTGACAGTCGCAGTGTTTTGGATCGTCCTCATGCGTCGGGATTCCAAACAGGGCTCACAGAGGAGCTTAATAGTGTGTACACGGTGAGGAATGCTTACAGTTTTTCCTTTGATCCACTTGTACATGATTTGTATTCGATGCACAATTCTTGTGTGCAGGGAGTTTCTCTTAGTGCAGTCAAAGGGAGTAACTCATTACTGTGTCCAGAGTTACCATCTTCAAAAGATGGGACTAGAGGCTGCAAGGACCCGACTCTGTTGTTTGCAAGGGATTACCTGCAGGGACAAGATTCAGTTATCCATCATGCTAATATGTATCTGACAGGGTTTTCTACTTTAATGTCACAAGGATTTCATACGGATACATAGTTACAGGGTGATTACGGTGTCAGTGGACATGATGGTTTGATTAGTTATCACTTCCATGTGTGTTTTGGAGAGATTGTAGAGAGATATTGTACTGCAAAAGTTTCCAGATATTTTTGTCTCTTTATGATAGATGAATGGGAGTTCAGGTTGTATTGGGATCCGGGTGGTGATAGGTCTATCACTGCAGTTTGGATGGGTTCCGACAGGTTGCTTCACCATTTTCAACATGGTGAAGTTGTGATCAGATTTGTGTAGAGGAAGTAAGAGGTTATCAGACATGGTGAGCTGCCATCCTGGGTTTGGGATTCAGGGATATTTTTCATAGTTGTGTTTATGATGGTGCGACAGGAGTTAGTTAACAATGCATGGGACGTTTCACGGTTCTTCTTTTGGGCCTTCCGAGGAGTGAAGTTTCTTTGCAGTAAGGATTGCTTGGGGACAAGCAATTTCAGGGAGGGTTGATTGTAATGTCCCCATTCTTTCGTGAGCATCAGAGATGGTGGATTAGCCTATTATGTCGATCCTCGTTGGCTAATGGTTCTGGATAGAGGGTCACTTGAACAGGCACTTCGTCATGAATTTGCAGTATTGATATCAAGAGTATGGTGACGGGGTGAATTTGTGCATTTGGCATGATAATTGTGCTTAAAATTATGATCTCCACCTTTTATTTCACCTTCTCTGGCTTAGGGACCATGTGTCTATTATTTAAAGGGGTCACTTTATATTTTTTAGTTACTATTCATTGTTAAAGTGAAAAAAGAACATAACTTAAGTGAATAGTGCCATTTAATGAATAGTGATTTCAATATGAAATTATAAAAGAAAGAGGAGAAGTTCGACCCCCTTATGCATGAAGTTATTTTGATGAATGAAACTTGGAAGTGTGGAGTTTGGGAGAGAGGGAAACTAGGGTTCCTGATTTCTGCAGTGGGTGAGCCTAGATTGGGCTTTGTTCGTCGAATTTGTGCTTCTTGATGGTGTGAAATACCACCCTAAAGTTGCAGACATGAGTTTAGTGGATTCATTTGGAGCCACATTTTGCTGATTACAAGTTGTTGGAGGCATCTTTTGGAAGGGGTTTTGCTACCAGTGTCTCCATTTGCCATCTAGAAGGATTTGCTTTCCTTTTTGAAAGATTGGGAGCTATTTTTTGTCACCTATAGCCAGCCGCCATACTTGATGGTTTTGAACAGCAAGAAGAAATTAAAACGCCTCCCTTTAGAGGCTGCAATCTCTTCCAAAGTGGGCACCCTTCCCCTAGGAAGCCCTTCAATTCGTCTCTTGGTGGGAGAATCGTGCATTTCATGTTGTATGAGCAAATTATTGAGGGCGGGTATTGTAGCAAAGCACTATTCACAGTGTTGTTTGGCTGTAAGTTAAATTATTGCATATGATGTATCTAGATTTGAGTTCTATGTAAGTCATCTATCTTATGTACTCACATATATAATGAAGAAAGCTTCTAGACTATCAAATTGAGTCTACTAAAGTTATCTTAGTAGTTTTAGTTTATTTTGAGTTCCTTTATATGCATATGCTTGTTAAAATAGTTAGCATCATTGGCATCAAATTCAAAAACACCAAACACGAAAAAGAAAACATCAAAAAAACCCAAAATCAGACCTACAAACCAAGTAAAATCATCGCAGCAGTGAGCTCGGCTCATCACAAAATCCCCTTCCACCATGGTAACTAGACTATTTCAACCCCTAGAACCTTGAAATTGTGCAATATAATAATTTGACAAATCACATTAAACACCTTACTTACCCTTGATGTATGAAATAGAAATAAAGTCCTCAAAAATAAATATTTATATCCTTAGAACACTTCACAATATTCTCTTGAAGCTCAAAAGTACACCAAAAATGAAAAAAAAATTGAACATGATTTTTTTATGCAAGATTGTCTATGAGCACAAATGCTCCTGCATCAAAGAAGCATCTTCTATTATTAGTCATCTATGATAAATTATCTTATAGTTGTAAGATTTGTCATATATGATGGATTCTATGACATTGTAAGGAATATGCCATTGACATATTTAGAGAAAATTTGGGGCGCCCAATATGGAGGCATGTAAGGGGGTAAGGAATCATTAGACAAGTGTCACAGAAGTCAACTACATGTTGGAAAAGTGTGCCACATGGATTTGGATGCCCATCCCTTGTTGCTTGCTCATGAAGCTCCCTCTATGTTTTTATTTCTCTATAAATAATGTGCTTGTGGGAGTAGTTAGTATGCTTTTATTGCAGGTATTGTTATGTTGTCAAAATTACTTCAGAATTTAACATTTGTGTATATTCCTAGAAGAACTTGCATTGCAAGCGTGTTGTAATCACGATTGATTTGATAATACATTGTGTAGGTTTTGGAGTGTGGGGTTTTCCTCCTGAAAGGGTTTTCCCCATGTATATCTTGTGTTTTCAGATTGTATACTTGCATGTGATGTTATGTTATTAATGTCTCTACTGTGCATCTCATATTGTAATTGTAAAATAATTAAAAATTGTACATCTCTCCTCATAAGGTCGGTTTTAGGGAGCATTTCTGCACACTTGCTTCTTTTCAAGGATATAATATATTATTTATATTAATGAAAATATTTTTGTTTTAAAATCATTTGATTGAATCTAAATGTATTATTGTTCCTCATGATTAAATGAAAAAATATTTTAGCTCACCTAAAACATATCCCTCTTTATCCACACCAAATGTTGATAATGAAGACGATTAGGGAAAATATTAACTTTACACCTATGCATATTAGGGGGCTTAATAGAAATGGTTTTCATATTCCACTCTTTTACATGGATCCCAACTCTTATGGTCAACCAAATTTGTGAATTATAAAATGAATGATGAAAAATATTGTAATGAGGCTTTTTTGGTAGAGACTCCAATATTCATAATGAATTTGATTTTGACTCCCTTGGAAATACATGTGGAGGAGACTTTCAAATGTTGCAAGAATACAACTTCACAATAGAAAAGTATTGGTATTTTAAAGGAAAAGTATGATTAAACCACTTGAACCCTATTTTAAAAGAAGTATTGAAGGCTTATCCCACTTCGCTCATAAAATAAATCATTAAAAAATTAACATTTAAGTTAAAATATTTGTTGGTATCTATGAATATATTTTAGGAGGATATTCCTCTCATTTATCTGGATTTAATTTATTCATATTTAGAGACACTTTTCTTCAAGTAAATATATTTTTTAATGAAAATTATTTGTAAGGGTTATTAGGATTTTGTATTGATTTACCTATTTTTCATCATAATTGAGGGTTCCCCTTTGTTTTCTATGGACATTATTACATTTGGGAAACCATAAGTTTTTATGATGACAAATTTTAATTCAATAAATAAGACATTATTTACCTACATGACCATTGATTAAGGATCACAACACACTCGTGCTTAATAATATGTTTGAAATATAAATCGATGTGAACAATAAGGATTGAATCTTAGAAATTGGTGAATTCATATCCCTTAAAGAGTTCACAAATATACATAAATTTTGCATGATTATGGTGAGATTCATATGAGCTTGTGAGTATATGCCAAATATTTTTAATAATTGTACAATACAAACATTATTTTAGATTTAAATGCTAAAACCATCAAGAAATTGTGCAAAAAACTGAATTTAGAATAAAAGCAATATTAGATCTCAATTAAGAAGGAAAATACATAGATATCATAAAATTAATAATATTAATATCTATAGCACCACTTTGAGGTGAAATACTCAAATAAAATAGAAACACCAAATATATTATATATGAACACTTGCTTAGCCATTAATATATACTCTAGCTAAAGACAACAACTAATACCCCATCCATTTGGGATAAATACTTTTATTCTAATTTAATATAATGGATTACTTACATGACATATACACCCAAGTCAGTACTAACTAATACTACAAGGGCCACCTTTGTGTTACCCTTGTTGTACCATTACATTAAATTTTGTTATGATGTTGCATTGATTTATTTTGTTGACATTTGATATATACAGATCATGTGATATTTTGTAATATATGTTATTTTTAATTTATGATTATAGTTGTTAAGGATCATTATTTACTTATAATGATATGATGGTGTTAGCCATGGATATATGATATTGTCACCTAATTTATGAAGTCCTCAATAATGTCATAAAAATATCAAAGATGAGATTATAAAAATAATTATGAGGCATCTAATAAGAATGTATCCCACTAAATCTTATAAAAATGTATGAACCTACTAAATAGAGACATGAAAATAATTCAAGAAAGCTATGATCTTTGCAATCACAAGATGAGGATAAGAACTCTCTTAGTTGTCTAAGTAACATCGAAAAGTACAAGGTTATCCAAGGAAACATCACAAATGAATGGAGTTTCAAAGTGGATCTCCAAATAGCTATCAAATTATGGTCTAAATAGTATAACGGAAAGAATTGTCCTCTAGGCGATGTCATATGTCTTTAGAAGCAATAAGACAAATTAGTCTATAGACTTTATCATTCTTGATTAACCATTTAAACCTGTACAAAGAATCACTTGGGTCAAAATTGAGTCCAACGAGATAGGGTAGGATATTTTATTGTGTAGTGAAAGGAAATATCAAATGCATGATGAAACCCCACCAAAAGTTGTGAAACTTTATATTAGTTCAATATTACACAAAACCCCTTTAATATTAGTTTACAATTTTTATGTGTATCAAATGTTTTTAGTTATGAAGAAAGTCCAATGATTTAAACCTACTATACAAAGTCAAAATATGAACATCACCAATAAGAAGTACACAAAAATTTACATTTTTAAAGTAATACCAAAAAAGGAGTTTATATGAGCCTAAACAAACCTCTAGGAGTTCCTCTAATTCAATTCTATTGCTAGACAAGGAATGTGTGAATGGTAGACATTATTCTAACATATGACTAGTTGTATGTTTAGGAGGGTGTTATTATCTTGGGGCACCTATGCCCTTTAAAGGGAATACATCCACTCAAGAGGTTGTATGTTATTTTGGTCACCTAGTTTCCTCATTAGACTCTCTTTCCTTGAAATCAATCCACAATACTACAACCTAAAATCGTACCTTGACTTTGAACTATGTGGGAGAAGAAAATTTGATGCTCCAAGTTATGTTCTCCAATTCAATAAATTGATAAGCATTCCTAAGGTTTTTGGGTCTTCTAAACACAATGGCCCTATCCATTTTTGTCCTATAGGCATCCTACAAAGTGTGATTTCAAGATAACCTAAAAGAAGATAATAAAATGTAAGATAAAATGGCTTTATTTTGCATGAAAATGAGAATGTCAAATTTGATTTGCTCCGATAACATGTAAAATTTAATAATATATTGAAGTAAATCTAAATTAAGGAATTTGAATAGAATTAAAGCTATTTACCTAATGCATAAATAAACTTATAGACAAGAATAAGCAAAGCAATAACTTATTCACCAAATTGAACCTAAAGTGAGCTTTATGTACATTCAAAAATCGAAGAATATAAAAGGAGGTGATGATATTCCTATATCCTCTCTCAAAATATATAAATAAAACAAATTAACCATAGAAATATCTCGAGAATATCTAAAATTAAATGCATAATACCTATAATATCCACTTCAGAAAAATGATATACCTAAGGTGTGGTAAAGTAAATTTTAAATTGATAGCAATAATGTTTTTGATTAAGGAACAAACAGGTTTTGAAGGGACCGGGAACCCTTTACAAACAGATTTTGAATGGATATGGAACCCTCAAATAGAAAGTTGTCCTAACAGAAATACCACGAAAGCATAGACAACCAAGGACAAAAGAGGCATCTGAAGCCAAAGAACCACAACCAAAAACAAAGTTGCAAGAAAAACAGCTAGCAACCAGCCAAAACCAGCCCCCAACCAAGAACCATCAAGATTTACATTTAGAGCTACTCTTGTGGGAGCGAAGAGTCATGTCAAAAGAAGGCTTAAAGGACTTTGCCTTCTTTTCCTTTAGAGTAATCCAACCCTCTTCCACTTGTGTTGCCTTATCATGCCAAGTCATCGCACCATTATCCTGAAAAAGAAAGCCTGCAACCACTGTTTTAGAGATTACTTCAATATTCATCCCTGCAGACATTGCCTTATTAGGAGAGCCACCAGAAATGATAGTCGGAGCGCTATCACCAAAAGTAGCAAACATGGGCCCAGTCTCTCTCTCTTTTGGGGTTTCAACATGGTAATCTTGTACATCAGCAACCCCACCATTTGAGACATCCAGAGAGGATGCCCCAAGATCCTGTGATTCCAAAGCAACCACTTTAGAAAAACTCCTATGTTGCTTAGATTCCTTCTCAACCGTATAATGTTGTTGAGAAGCACCTTTCCACCATGTAGTCATCATTACCTTTTTCTCAAATCCACATTATGCAGCAGCATGACCTGTTTTAAAGCATCTTCTACATCGGAAGGGAATCCTTTCATAGTCCAAAGATTGGACCCAAGAACCCTTAGAAGATTTAAGCAAAATCTCAACAGGAAGCCCTTTTGAAACATCCATTTCAACCAATATGCAGGCAAAGGTGGAGTGAAAAATATCAGAGGATTCATCGTCCACCAGCAAAAAATCTCCAAGAGCCTCACCCACTTCCTCTAAAAGAGGATCAACCCATAAATGGAGGGGAAGATTAGGAAGCCAAACCCAAATCAGGATCTTATGGAAAGTTTTAGAAGAAGGGTTAAAATCAGCATGCCAAGGCTTAATCATCAACAAAAATCTGTCCTCCCAACTAAAAAAATGATCACATAAAATTTTATTTCTATCATGAGCATTGTCAAATTTAGCAACAAAAAACCCCTTGGCCATGCGGAAAATATGGACTTTACTAGTAATTAAAGGATCCCATTCTTTTGAGATCCAGGAGTGCAGCTGAGGGAGGCTAGGCCAAAAACCACTAAACCAACAAATCACCATGTGTAATGAGAGAATAGAAGCATTATGATCAATTTCCTCTATTGTATCAGCTTTTAAATCAACAAAGATTGCATTTGCAACAGGGATGAAACCTCCATTTGGAAATCTCCCATGCTGAAACCTATGTGTCATCACCTTAACAGCAGAGCCATCCCATTTAAAGCGTTTGTCATCCTTATCCGTCACAGACCTGTCTCCACCAAGGACACAGTCGTCGACACCCTTGCAACCTGTGCGGGCCTCCAGGTCTCCTTCTACACAATCCGCCAGATTAGGGCCTCCAACATGACCACAAGAAGCGTCTGCCATTTTTTGATACAATTCGATAGCAATAATGTTAGCTTGAATGATTTTTAAAAAAAAAAAATTAGACTGTAGGAATCGGGTAGCCCCCTGTAAACTACAGAGTGCTTGGTAAATTTTTTTCACATGACTGGTGATGCTTGCACGACATGCTCTCTGATACCACGGAAATGGAGGGGAGACTAGACCTCGTGACCTCTTGCTTGCAACAGGATGCTTTAGCCAATTGAGCTAGGTACCCCACCCCTTTTTATTAGATTGTAGGAATCAAGTAGCCCCCTATAAACTGTAATGTGTCTAGGAAACTTTTTCATGTAACTAGTGACATTGGTGCGACATGCCCTCTGGTACCACAAGGATGAGGGGGGGACTAGACCTTGTCACCTCTTGCCTACAATAGGATTTCTTTAGCCAATCAACATAGGCCCCTCACCCCGTTAACTAGAATGAAACTAATTAACCTTATAGATCTCTATATTTTTTGCTATATTGTAATAACCTAAGGGATCTTGGCATGACTTTATATAAATTAAATCCTTTGATCAATACACCTTAATTGATTCATTTCACTAGAAGATGGTTCTTGATTTTCTCTTAGTTTTCTCTTGCTCTCCATCAAAACCTAGGCAATATTATATGGTTCTACTCTACTCCACCTATTGTAGACACCTTTAAAAATGTCTAATGCATTCTTCTCATCATCATCACTTATCACCCCTTTCATCACTATTAATTAAATTATTTTTAATTATTTGATTAAACTAACCCATTTCCCACATTAATTCAATAATTTTTAATTATTTAATTATTGCATCATCTTCAAAAAAATGTTGAAAAATTCATAAAAATAGAGAAAAAAATGATGTTTTAAAAGCCCATGCGAAATGATTAGAGCAATGGAGAGGAGCAAAGCAGTGCAGGTTTGGAAGATAGTGCGGCTGCGAAAGGTGGTGTTACAGAACAAAATAGCAGGAGCAAGGAAAAGCGGTGGTGGGGCGATGAAATGGAGAAGGTGGCTACGGAAAACATGCGCGATGGCTATTCTCCACAGTGGGTCTTCTCTGGGGGAAGATGGGTGGATAAATGCCACCCATTTTATTGGAAACAACCTACGGATTCTACGGAAAAATACCCCAGTGTGCTTAAAAGGCAAGGTACGCCTAAATCTTTGATGAACCCTCAACAAGCCAAGAGTCGAACCGTTACGTCACAAGAAAGAAGGCCTTTTAGAAGGCAAAAAAACCGATTGGAGAAACTGACACATAGAAGATCAATTTTCAATTGCAGAAGGGAAAATGGGTGGGAATCCTGGGGGTTTGGTGCGTCTATGGCTCAGATGAAAGATGGTAACCCTAGCCAGAAAGACACGGATGAAGTTTTGGAAATAGAAGTAACTAAGGAAATCAAATCGGATGTGGAAATTTTGCAAGACTTCGCCTTCATTTGCTGATTTATTGGAGGCACTAACGACAGAGCCTCGGTCAAAAGGTGGATTCAATCTCACTAGGAGACATAAGTCTTGTTAAGGTTTCTACCCAAAGGCTTCTTTGTGGTAGTTTTTGCAAATGCAGAGATGAAAAAGCGTGTTACAGAAGGCGATCTTCAGACCATGGATGGAAAACCATTATATATGCAACCATGGTGTCCTAATTTTGATCCTACGAAATTGCAACCCTATAACCAACTAGTTTGGATAAGGCTCTACAACCTACCGATGGAGTACTGGATTGGTGATTGCCTAGAAAACATTGGTAGATCCTTGGGAGTGGTGATGGAAATAGATATGGATATCCTCGATGGCAATCTTTACAAATACGCTAGGCTAAAAATCGTGGCGATAGACACTATTCCTTAGAGGATTTGTCTTTTGACTAATGGGAACTGCTGGCTTCAAGGACTGGAGGTTGGGGACAAGTTGTTCTGCACCAAGTGCGGCATGCGTGATCATATGGCTTCAGATTGCAAGGTTGGAATGGGAGATATTTGGGAAAAGAAGAAAAAGGTGGCTCACCCTTCCTCAGCTCCTGGGCTGTCTCATGTAGCCACAACAAAAAAGATTCCCCCCAAGGGGGTGGACCTGAATAATGTGGCAGCCATTCCAGATTTGGATACGCATCCTCAGAAGGTGAAAGACGGTATTTGCACGGCCTCCCTTAACCTTGTGTCCTCACCCCTAGTGCAGAGCGCCGAAATGAATGGAAATGATGGGGTTGAGGTCACCTCCCTGGCCAACAATGATCTTGACTCAAACGTGGATCCAGAAGACGATTTGGACATTGTCAATGAGAGATGCATCTCCCAATCTATCGTTAAACACTTGGGTCTTGGAAAAGTTGGCCCTTCTAGAAATACACACGGATGGAAGTCCCTCAAGCAATTACGGGAAGAAGAAGCGACTGCTAAGAAATACGTCAGCATCACCAAGTTTTTCAGTACCAAGGGAGGAAGCCCCTCCCTTGGGAAAAAATGAAGATCACAACGTGGAATGTCAGGGGCGGCCCCTGACAAACGATGCCTAGTCAGGCGTCATCTCCAAAAGTGTACAAGCAATATTATTCTGCTACAGGAGACAAAACTAGTTGGTGAAGATGGGGATAAGTTTTTGAAATATTGTCGGTTTTGGAATGGTTTTTTTCAAGATTCATGTGGTTCTGCTGGGGGTTTGGGAATTTTGTGGAAGGCGACTGAGGTGTCAGTGGATATCATATGTTATGCTTCAAATTGGATTGCAACATTGGCATATGATCTTAGCCTGAATTGTAATTTTCTGATCATCAATATTTACAGGCCAATAAAGACTGAGGATAAGGCCTCACTTTGGGATTCGGTGCTAAGTTTTGCACGTCCTTATTTAGAAGATAAATTGATCATTGGTGGTGACTTCAATGCCATTTTGGAGATGTCTGAGATAAGCGGTGGAATTAGAAGTGTTTCTCAAGCAATTATTGACTTCAGAAGCTTTCTGAAAGAGGCTGGCTTAGTTGACTGTCCTACTGATAATGGGTTATTCACGTGGACTAATAGGAGGAAATATTTCACCATAGCTGAGAGGTTGGATAGATTTTTGTTGATTCGGGGCAATAGGTGTCGGCAAGGATTGAGCCAAATTCTATTTCTGACCACTTCACGGTGGAGCTGAGCATAACTGAGGGGAAGGATTTGCAAAAAACTACTTTCAAATTTCAAAATATGTGGTGGCGGGATCCTAGTCTACTTGGTCTACTGGAAACCTGGTGGAAAGAGGCCAGGGTGGGTGGCTCAATTAGTTACAAGATAGTAAGGAAACTCCAGTTTATAAAGCAGAAACTCAAAGTGTGGAATAAGGTTAAGTTTCAAAATATCTTCGTGGAAAAGGAAGTGGTAGAATGCGAATTGGAAGCTCTGAATGAAAAATTCATCAGGTTGGGCATGAGGAATGAAAATTTTCTAAAAGAAAAAGAGTTGAAAACGAAGCTGTCTGAACTTTTGAAAAGGGAGGAAATCTACTGGCGCGGAAAATCTAGGGAGGTTTGGTTAAGAGAAGGCGACTCCAATACTAGGTTCTTCCACACCTCTGTTCTGGCCAAGAGAGCGGCTAACAAGATTGAAGTAATCCAAGATAGTAAGGCCAGCTAGTGAGCGGCGGGGAGGAGGTCGGTAAGGTGGCAGTTGATTTCTTCAAGCATCTCCTTGGGGATCGGGCCTCGCGGAAGTTTAATACCAATATTCTTGATGATATAAACGGACGGGTGAGCGAAGCAGATAACATTATGCTTTGCGGGCCTATTTCTAAAGAGGAGGTAAAAATTGCCTTATTCCAATTGCATCCCGATAAAGTGCCGAGACCTGATGGGTTTACGACCAGATTCTTTTAGATATATTGGGATTTTGTTGGGGATGATCTCTAGGAGCTTGTGGAGGACTTTCATAAGTCCAAAAGGTTTGTGAGGGACTTGAATAATTCAGTCATAGCTTTGATTCCGAAGAAGCCTGAGTGTCGCACCTTTGGAGACTATAGGCCCATTTCGCTATGCAACATAATTTATAAGGTGGTGCCCAAAGTCCTTACCAATAGGGTCAAGTTAGTTCTAGGGAAAGTCATTTCATATGAGCAGAACGGCTTTGTCCCTAGAAAGGAGATTACAAATAGTATCATGCTTATCAGTGAGGTTGTCCATTCTTTAAAATCTAGTAGGAAGAAGGGGATGTTAATTAAGTTGCATGTGAGTAACGTGTTCGATATGGTGCGATGGAACTTTCTACTTAAGATATTAGAAAAAATGGGATTTGATAGTCATTGGTGCGAACTAATCAAACATTGCATATCCTCTGTCCGGTTCTCAGTCTCGGTCAATGGATCTCTCTATGGTTTCTTCCAGGCCACTAATGGCCTTAGACAAGGTGACCCATTCTCACCCTTCCTATTTGTGATCATGGCAGAGTCTCTAAGCTGCGCCATTAAAAAAATAAATCAGTGTTTGGAGTGGAAGGGTGTACAGGTGGCCCTGAATGTTGACCCTGCTACACATTCCCAATTTGCAGATGACACCTCCTTACTCAGAGAGGCGAGTATCAAGGAAGCCAAATGCATTAAAGAAATCCTTAATGAGTATGAAACACAGTCTGGGCAAAAGATGAATAAGGAAAATTTGTGCGTGTATTTTTTCAATACAAGGTATGCCTTACAGCGTGCCATTACGGCTATCTTGGGGTTCCAAGTTGGGAAACTCCCATCTAAAATCCTTGGTGTACAAATCTTTGATGGTGATTGCAAAGCTAGGCACTGGGAGGAGGTTGTCAGCAAATGTAGGAACAAGGCGATGGCATGGAAAAACAACTAGCTTACTTTAGCTAGAAGGATTACTATGTCGAAAGCGGCTTTATCTGCAATACCTATTTTCACTATGTTCTGTTACGAAGCCTCGTCAAAGACGACGAACGATCTAGAGAAAGTTATGAAAAAATTTCTATGGGAAGGCTCTAAAAGTGATAAGAAGATTCTGCTTATTGGATGGGACTATGAATGTAAAGCAAAGGAAGACTGAGGGGCCAGTTTATGTAAAATCAACCTGCAAAACAACACCTTGGGTGCCAAGCTAATTTGGAAGATGTATAGGCATTCTGAAAAGTTGTGGTGTCGCATCTTGCAAAATAGATATCTGGATGACTTGGGCCTGTTGAGGATATTAACGGCTGCAAACACAGAAGGAGGCTCGGCGGTATGGAGATACATTGCTAAATGCAGGCCATTGATCACCAACCATCTATCTTGGCGAATCGGGAATGGTAAGAAGACTTTGTTTTGGTTCGACTCATGGGACGGGCACAGATGCTTGACATATATGTTTGACCTAGCACCCCACGTGGACAAGTTACAAACGAAACTTGGTGACAAAGTGGCAGACTTCATTTGTTGGGAGGACGACAGTCTGGGTGGTCACCCAAAATGGATTGATGTTGGTACCTTGTCTTTACCACATGATTTGGAGGTTGGCCTAGCCTGGGAATTAGAAAATAGAAGGTTAAATTTTTTTAACAGAGAAGATTCATTAATCTGGTGCGAGGCAGCGTATGGCGAATACTCGGCAAAGTTGGGCTATTGCCTCCAAATTGTACAAGGCAAGGGGAAGACTTGGATGCCCACCTTATGTTGGAAGCAAGAGGTTTTACCTAAAGCAGGATCCTTTCTCTAGGTGGCTTTGCATCATCGTTGTTTGACTGGTGAAAGATTGAAAAGAATAGGGATTGTTGGGTCGTCGAGGTGTGTAATGTGCAAGCAAGTTGAGGAAGGCGTGGACCACTTACTTCTTACTTGTCCAGTGGCTACATATTGTTGGGACTGGTTGCAGGAGATGTTGTGTTTCCAAAGCCCAAGACACTCCAAACTTTGGGATTTCTTAAGTAGCTGGCCAATAGCTAATAGAAAAGGTTATTGGTATGGCCTCTGGATTTTGGCACCATCCATGGTTACTTGGCAAATATGGAAGGAAAGAAATAGTCGTATCTTCAAAGAGACTTCCTTAAGCCATGACCAACTTATAACAAAGATTCAAGGAGCAATTGTTGAGGCTGTAGATAACAGATCACATATTAGCTCCAATTCAAAGTTTTCAAAATGGGATAAGGAAATGCAACAGTCGTGGAATGACCTGAAGATTCCTAAGTCTATGATCCCGAGGAAAAAGAAGGTTAATAGGAAAGAGGTTCATTGGTTGCTTCCGGTTCGGCTAAAATGGAAGCTTAACTTTGATGGGGTTTACAAGGGCAACCCCGATAGAGCTGGGGCTGGGTGCATAATAAGAGACTCAAGTGGCAAATGTGTCTGGGGAGCATCGAAGAACTTGGGTGTTTGTTCAAACAACAACGCTGAGATGGAGGCCTTGTGGTTGGGTTTACGACTATGCATCCAGAATGGCATCGATTCGGTGGAAATAGAGGGGAATTCACAGTTGTGTATAAAGGCAGTTACTTTGGGGCACTCACCTAATTGGAGAATTAGTAATTGGATTGGGCCAATTAAGGAGCAGCTAGGAAAATTCAACAATTTCTCCCTAAGTCATGTCTATAGGGAAGCTAATCATGTGGCTGACTTCTTAGCAAATTGGGGAGTATCCCAAAATGATAGGATTTTGGCAGAATCGTCCACCGCATACTGGCTAGGACTACAGGAGTCATTGACAAAGATTTCCTTGAGAACCAAGACGATTTTCTAAATGATGCATAAGGTCGGCTGAATGTCAGCAGGTGGTGTGGTTCACATGTTCCCGACTATTGTCAGGACCGAAGATTTGTGTTGGATTTGGAAAAGACTGGTAGTCTGTGTATGCACGGTGGTGGCGGCTTGGGCCAATGGTCATGGGCTAGGTTTTGTAGCTTTTTAATCGGGCTTTGTGGTTTTGGGACTCGACACTCTATGCTCTTTATGTTCTCCAAATGGTGCACATTTTTGGCCTGAGTTGTTTATACTCTAAGGAGACACTTGCAGAGCAATGCAGACGTTTATTCTCATTCCAACGCCTAGAGGTAGGGGTGGCGTTAACAAACCTGATTTCGGAGATTCTGAGTGCGGATAGGCATTGGTGTGATGGCAGGATTTTTGAGACTGTACTCAATCTATTGGTGGATGTGTTTGATTCCCGGGAGTGGACGGTTGAGAGATGCAACAATTTTATATCACCTATTTATGCCACGACCGTCGCGACTGAAACTCTAGAGTTCAACTCGATGGGCTTTGTCAGCCCTTTTAAGGTTTTCCTCGATCCTGCCTTCATTGACTTAGAGGAGGACGATGACGAGAACCTTGATGTTGTTGACCTCCAACGGCACAGGAGGACTATGGAGATCAACATGGCTAATGGGTGGGAAGTTTTCCAGGTCAAAGTAATGAACTCCAATTTTGATGCCTTCTCCAGATACATGGCTACCAATCCGTTGTGGCTTAGTGCTGACAGCATGGAGAAGGTGTTGCATGTGGGGAGATGTCTCTTTGTTATCTATCAAAATCTGCAAGGGTAGTTTGGCCGGCCATTAACAATCGGTTCTCGTCTGTTCTTGTGAATGTTGGCTATGGTTGGTGTTGGTGAAGTCTTAAAATGTAATCGGGCACTATCCCCTTTGATAGCACTTATCAATATAAAAAAATATAAAAAATTATTGCATCATCTTCATTCATCACCTTTAATTAAATATTTTTTAGTTATTTAATTAATTAATCATTTTTCCTCATCCACTTTAATTAAATAATTTTTAATTATTTAATTAATTTCCAATTATCTTCTTATCCACATAATTAAATAATTTTGAATTATTTAATTAAATACCGTGCATTCTTCTCATCCACATAATTAAATAATTTGTAATTATTTAATTAACTAATTATTCCTTCAAAATTAAATAAATTATTTAATTTATTTAGTTTACATATTTCTCTAAAAATAAATAAAATCATTATTTTATTTATTTGCTAATTATATCTAATTCTATCTCTATTCTTCCAAACCCTAATTTAGAAACCAAACTAAATTTAGTACATTCCTAAAAATTGTGAACTCCCTTAAGTTTAGTGACCTTTGCTAAATTCGGTGAGTGAATTGAACTTCACTCTACTTCATCTCTCCATGCAACCTCATGCATGATCATCTTAATCTCTCATTAATCCTCATCTAGCAATCACATATTACATCTCAAGCCTTTGATCCAATAACCTTGAAATTTATAAATAATTCAATCCCTCCTTGAGTCGACAATTAAACTATACTCGTTTTCATCATCCTATTGCTTAACAAGGTTATGCTAAGTTTATGAGCAATCCACATATCATAGTAAAAAGCATAATTCTTACATTTGACAATGGACTAAAGCTAGTTGTTTTTTGTGGAGGTAAAGTAGGTTAATTGATTAGATTGATTTGTGTTCTCTTTGATTGCTTTCATTTGAATAGTGCACACACTTCATTTAAATTAGGTCTCTTTGGTCATTGAATTGGATTATTTATTTAATTTCCATTTTGCTTGAGTTCATTGATCATTCAACATATTCCTATTCACACCTCTAAATGTGGGAAGGCTTGTTGGTGCAATTTTTTTCTAATTCAAGGTTGAAGGATGTCACCATTGTGTTTGTGGCAATAAAAAATGATTCTCCCTCAAGGGTCTCTTACTATGTTGTGCATTCTAACAATATTTCTCCTATAATTAGCAATGTCTCTTCAAGGGTTCTTGGGGAAAATAGGGGATAGGTGGCAGCTATAGGAAAGTGTTGAATGGGTAATGCATCTCTAGGCCCTATTGGTGTGTCTACTCCCACTATATTAGCTTTTCTTGCTTCAAATATATTTCATTTTTCATCTCAGCAAATACTTCTTATGGCTCCTCTGTCCTCTATGCCAGGTGATCCTAGATTTAAGCAACAAAACATTTTTAATGCTTAAGGGCTAGATTCTTGTGTTGGTCCTCTAGCTTCCAAGGCTCTTGGTGTGAACAGTGGTGCTTCAAGAAAGTCCCAAATCATGCTTGAGTTTGAATATATCTCAAATTTGGGAGAATTGTTGGAGAAAACTCTAATCCTCATCCATTTTTGGAAGTGAAGGAGGATGTTTAGAGGCTTAAGAAAAATCAAGCTCTCTTATAATCTCATTACTATCTTTGTGTGCAAGGCTTCTTCATTGTGGTTTGTGGATATTTGGAGGACAAGGAATTTTTACTTCATTTTGGTCCCTAGTCTTGGGGAAGCACTCTCTTTGCTTGAAACCTCTGTATCCTAAGTTTAATCCTCCCACAATTTTTTTTTATCAAACGTTCCTATATAATTTAGATTACCCAACCTTCTTATTCAATTTTGGGTTCTCCAAGCTCTCCTCTATAGGTAACTCCTTGGGTAAGCTGATTTGATTCCCTCATTAAACTTGGTTTCACTCTCATTTTAAATTTGCTCAAATTCATGTTGAGATTAATCTTAGTATGAGTTTGTTGGAGAAGATTTGGATTAAGATTAGAGATAGAATTTGGAAACAACTTGACTATGAAGGCATTCCTTTTAGGTGAAAATCTTGCTTTGTTAAGGGGCATATGGTTGGTGCTTGTCCTAAGCTCAAATCTTCTTCTACTCATTAGCATTTTAAGTAGACTTCTTGGTAGGAAGGGGTGAAGTTTCAACATCAACATACTACTTTCAAACATAGATTCCCTATGTCATACCCCCAAGGTTTTTAAGGTGAGCTCATTGGAATCTCCTTTAGCTAGATGTTCCTCTCCCCAAAAGTTTCCTCTAAACTCTCTTTGGGCTCTTGATAAGATCCACATAATAATAGAAATAATATATTGCAAAAAATAGATCTCACACAACACAAGAGATTTTTGTGGGCCAATATGCCCTAATATCCAATATATGCCTAAATAGAGTAAAACCTTGGGATAGGGTAACACAATACAATACTCCTTATGGAAGAAGCCACTCCACGCTATATTTCCAAGATCTCAAATACAATATCATACTTCACACATATCTTACAATGATAATCACCTCCTTTATATATACCTCTTCCTAATAATACAATGGAAGGGTAATCCTAATGAAGGCCTACTCAACTCCTGATAATTAATTACACAAGTTATTCATGTGACTAAATATAACTAACTTAAGGGATGTGTGCCACATGTCAACATCTCATCCACCTAAATACATTATAATATCATATCCTTGGGTACATAACATGTCATCCCTCCTTGACATGTTTTGTCCCCGAAACATGAGAAGAAGCCAAATAGTATGATTGTTGCAAGTTATTATAAATATGATGCCATTATCAATCATCCAACCATCCATAGTTGATCCTTGTGTATTTTTCTTGACAATTCCTAGATCTCATCCTTGAGCCATATTTTGTTGCTCCCATTTGATTCCATCCATTATCATAGTAAGTCTTTTGCTTGCATGAGTAGCCATTACTTCTATCATACCATAGTTTTTTGTAATTGTTCATGTGATTCTATATAGGTCCTTAGTAATTTCCTTGTTGATTACATAGACTATCATGTATCCATGATGGTTTCCTCCATGATTCTTTCCTCTCGCAATGATGTGGATGCCTATATATTGCACCCTTTGTTGTCATTGGAACCTTCTTTGATTCTTCACCATTTCCTACCACTTGTTTTAGTGATTCCTCAGTATTTCTTAAGTAGAATTATTTGTCTCTTCATTTTTCTCAACATCTTGATCGTCTTTCTTTTCCTCTAATTCATTGTTACAATCTTCATAAGATTCTTGAATTTTCTCTTCCTTGACTTTCCTTTGGACTTCTTTATGTGTAACATCCTATAGTGTAATAATTTTCCTTCTATACCAAAACGTCATGAACTTCTTTTGCATATTGATATTTATTGTTCCCAAATACTCTAACCAAGGATAACCAAGGACAATATCCAACCCATCCATATCCAAAGCATGAAAGTTTGAATGCAAAACATACTTATCCATAGAGATCTTTAAATCTTCAAAATTTTGAATATCCATACCCAATATGTAATTGTCCTTAATGTTATTTGCTTGCACATGTAGCTTTTTGGCTAATTCCATGTTGATGAAGCTATACTTGCTGCTAGAGTTTATAGAGACAATAACCTTTTCCTTTTGAATGCACCCATGAAATTGAAGGATTCAATCTTCCTTCCTTGGAGCTAAAGTGCATGTACATGTATCATCTCCTTGTTCATTTAAGTTTTCTCCATCTTTTTCTTCTTCTTCCTCGTCATATTCTTTATTTTCTTCCTCCTCTTCTTCATTTTCTTCTTTATTTTCTTTCTCCTCTTCTCTCTTTTCTTTCTTTTTTTCCTTCTCTTCATTTTCTTCCTCCTCTTTCTCCTCTTCTTCCTCTTCTTCTTTATTTTCTTAATCATCTTCTTCCTCTTCTTTTATATTTTCTTCCTCTTCTTTATTTTCTTCCCCCTCTTCTTCCTCCTCTTCTTTATTTTCTTCATCCTCTTCTTCTCCTTCTCTTGGAGCCCATCTATCTAAGAAGGCTTGTTCTAGTTCATTCAAGGAAGAAATATCCTCATCCAATGGTTTAAATCATTGTCTAGCTTCACCTCTTAAAGAACACTGAAAGTATATTTTCCATACTATATATTTTTCAAGAGATATCTTATATTTGTACCACCATTCTAATGTATCTCCACTTTCATCAAAAACAGTCTCCATTGAAACTTTTGATTAAGAAAAAATGATTTCAATAGATAACCATTATATCAAATTCAATTGACCTAGCTTTGATACAACCAATACATGACCAAGTCAACCTCAAATTAAAAAATAAAATTAATAGACCCCTAATGAATTTTGATGTCCTTTCCAGAAATGTAAAAAATTCAGAAAAACATCTTGATTTGAGACCTAGAAGGTGAATTTATGAAAAATCATAAAATTGCAATAACTTGTAGAATATTGGTGATAACAATATGATTTTTGGACTGTAGCTTCCTTATATTATCCTTCAACTTTAGTAAAAAAATTGCTGAAAAAATTGCAGCTTTTTGAAAATTATAGGCAAATCTTCAAAAACTAGGGTTTCATCCACTTTTGCCCAAATTGATGCTCTGATACCACTTGATAAGATCCAAACATATAATAATAGAAATGATATATCGCAGAAGATAGATCTCACATAGCACAAGAAATGTTTGTGGGCCAAATGCCCTAATATCCAATACATGCTGAAATAGATTAAACCCTTAGGATAGGGTAACATCATAAAATACTCCTTATCAAAGAAGCCACTCCATGCTATATCTCCAAGAGATACCAAATATAATATCATACTTAACACATATCTTACAATGATAATCACCTCCTTTATATATACCTTCTAATGATACAATGGAGGGGTAATCCTAATGAAGGCCTACTCAACTCCTAATAATCAATTATACAAGTTATTTACATGACTCAATTTAACTAACATAAGGGATGTGTGCCACGTGTTGGCATCTGCATCCATCAAAATACATTATAATATTGCATCCCTAGGTACATAACAACTTCAAAGCCTAGTGTTAATAGGCATCTTTCCTTCACTTTAACAAAGGTATCTTCACTTGGTACTTGTCTTCCAAGGGATGCATCTTGGGTCATTGGTTCAAAAGATTGGATAAAAATCACAAAGAAGAGATCCTCCTCAAAAACCAAACTTTGGTGCATGTAATATGATTTGTTGGTCACATTCTTATGAGGGGGTATGTTGATTTGTGGTGATGTAGCAATCAGTCATAGGGTTGTCCAAGAACTTAATTTTTTTTTTGGGATTTTAGTTTTTTTAATCAACAATCTTAGATTGCATGCCTTTGAGCTCCTAGTGTTTAAGCCTTGAGTTATAATGGATGTAGTATCAATGATATGTTGTCAAATTGAGTTAGAATTTTTCTACAATTAAAGAGATTGTCAGAACCCTTTCAAATATACTTGCAAATATTTTATCCCTATAGTAGATGGATTTATGTTGCCAATGTGGCATTATCAACATGTGATATAGTCATATTTCTTATTAACACTATTGCTTATCTATGTAGTTTAGACATTAAGTAGTAGTTGTCTTGTTATATAGTATTTAATATAGATCTTATTATCTATCCTAAATTTTTACCTCTTGAAAAGCATAAATATTTGAGAAATAGCTTAAAAAGCATAACCATATAGAAAATGGTTAAATACTTGAAGTACATAACAATTGGCAAATGTCGATGTTGATAGTTTATTTTTTATTATGCTAAGGGGTATGAGCAAAATGTAAGTATCTTTGAGTCTGTGCCCTGTGTGTTGTTTCTGTGGTTCTTAGTTATTCTTGATTGGTTGTGGTTTGCTCCAGTTTGTTTTGTTGTTCTTTGTACAGGATTAAGGCCGTAACTCTACTTAATAAAAAACAACTGGCAAATGTCATGAAAGAGGATTTTATTACTTTATATGTTACAATGTATGTTTTGATTAAGGTAAGCAGGGATTTTGAAAGGGCCCAAACCCTTGTACAAAGACCAAAGAATAAAGAAAGCAAGAAACTAGGGTCTTCACCCTCTACAAAGTTGTCATAAAGCAAGGAAAAACAGGCCCAAGTTGGCCAAATATAGCAAAGAAACAACACAACCAAAAGAGAGGGACAGCAACATTCAATCTGCAAAGAACAACAAACAAATGAAAGAGTTGGGACCCCTTGGGTCCCTTTTAGACAATACCAAGCCTAGAACAGGTTGGCCTCTTACTTGACACTTGAACATGAGTTTGGGGAAGTTAGATAAGAGGACCTTTCTTCCTCCTTCCAACAATCTAAGAGACATTAGCATCCAAATTCTCAAAACAAGAAGGTAGATTCCCCTACAGGGCCCATCAACATGTCATGAGAGAACCAAGGAATGGTGAGGTGAAGGGTGGCCATCCACCACATGAGTAGTTTGGAGCTTGTTCAAAGCCAAAGGCAGGTTGAGCTAAGAGGTCAAGGTAGGAGGTACCTCAAGAGGGTCTAAGGGACATGTCAGAGTTGCACCAGAAGCAAAAGTCTCATCCACATCTTGAGAGGAGTCATTCAACAATGTCAAGAGTGCGCATAGTTCAGTGATCTTCATTAGAATCATTCCACCACGTAGTGAGGCCCTTGCAATACAAGAAAGGACAATTCATAGCCAGGTGGCTAATGGAGAAGCATCAACAACATCTAAAGGGGAGGGCCTCATAATCCAAGGCCTATTCCTAACCATCAAAAGCGCATCCCCATAAAGAGGCTTGGAGTTGTCAATATCCACCAAAATGTGAGCAAAAGTAGAGTGCCACATGTAGGAAGTGGAATCGACATTCAAAAACAACGAATAGAATTGCCTATGGCCTCATAGCAAGAAACCTCTCAAAACTCAAAGGTTTGGGAGTCTCATCCACACTAGGCACACATTTAGTGGTTCAATAAGATAGTTAAAAGAGGGTGACCAAGGCTTAATGGAAAGAGAGTGCTCCCCTCAAGCCCATAACTTACCCAAAACCAATTTTTTTCCCTCGAGAGAGGCAAAGGAAGCAATGAAAAAACCTTTAGCATAGGGGAAGAGCTCAATCTTACCCGTCACAAGAGGCCTCCAAAGATCCAACACCCATTTGTATTAGCAAGAGAAGACCAAAGATTGGTGAATCTGCACACCAAACCCATATGATGGTAGAAAGCTCTCATTTTCACCACATTTTCGCCACAAACCACCACCAAAGATGATTTGGCACAAAGAGGATGAGATTTCTCCCTCAAAGGGCAAGATGCACCAGAACCAACCACTTGAGCAAAGCTATGCCCAACAATAGAAGCATGCACCAAAGGGGGGCAAGGGGGCAGCCAACAAACCCAACACCAAGAGCCAAAGGCAAGTTAACCCTAGGCACAAACACGGGCATAGCAGCCCCGGAGCCACGTCTAGGCATGGTAGAAGGATCCTATGCCAAAGAAGTGGCAGGCGATGCTGATAGAACCCCAACGCAAGGTGAGGGCACAACAACAGACTCAACCACCTAAAGATGCATTAGAGAGTGGCACAGAAAGCAATGGGAACTGATTTTTTAAAAGTGAGTCAACAGAACTAGTAGTGGTTGGGAGCACAGAAGAGGAAAATGGGGGCGCCTCAATTGCAAAGAATAAAAAATTGTTGTGACTATGTTACAATATATGTTAACTGTAATCTTTTAACATAATTTGAATGTGATTAGTGTTGTACCCAAAATTAATTTTTTGGCATTCTGTGTAAATTGAGCTAAATCTTGTTAAAATGCCATGTTAAGTCAGTTTTAGGTCAAACCAATCATAGAATCTTGATGGGTTTCTGTCAAGGAACACATGTGCAAAATTCTGAAATTTTGAAAATTAGGGTTTTTTCCCCTATTTTCAGGGAAATCCCCCGAAAATAGGACCTTCCCAGAAATGATCGAAAATGATTTTGATAGGCTTAAAAAGGCTTCACGATCACATCGGTCAAGTCAGAATCATCAAAAGACATGTTTTACTCTGGTGGGTCTATTTCTCTTTTTCAGGAACAAAGTTAAGAGCTCCACAGCCATTAATGGCAGATTGGCCAGTACCAGGTGCTGAAAGTTAAATTCCAAAAGCTTCAACGACGCAACCATGGCGGAAAAGGTCAAAAATAATGCTGTTTGATGAAGGAGATTCCTGAAAGTGAAAAAGGTCAAAATTTGACTAACTCTGGAGATGTTACGAAGGGGAGAATGCTCACATGTTGAAAAGGCGCCTTTTTCAAGCAGGGGCGCCCATGATCTTTGAAGGTCAAATAAAGTCAGTAAGATCATCCGAAGCAGTCATTCTCAACGTTTGATTGCTGGCTCAACAGTGAAACAAACATCCAGATCATCCGATGAACAGATCACTAGCAATTGCTGATGAAGCAAAAAGAGGCAGTTGAGGAAATATCAAGAAACCACAGTTAACGGCGAAGTTATAAGGAAAAAGAGCCTTTTCAAAAGAAAGGCGCCCTTTCTTTTGGACTTCCAGATGCTGACCAATGACAAAAGGCTTCCTAGGATATCTTTCTCAGCCCAAGTAGATCTCGTAAACGCAACTGCAAGCATCAACATCTGTCAGAGCAGTCAACGGATAATTTGGATCAAAGTAGGCAACTTGTCAGATGAAAATAATCCAGCTAAAAGGCAAAAGCGCCCTTTTCAAGGAGAGGCGCCCTTGAATAAAGGAACCCTAATTTGAGATTCAGATTTCTTGAAGACAGTCATTTCTGGCGAAGCAGAGCTAGGAACCTGATAAGACATCAAGTGAAAACATCTGACTCTCCAATCAACGAGAAATCCAGTTCAAGGCACGGGAGGTCATTTCAAATAAGCTGAAGAACGAAGATTGAAAAATCACTAAGGCATTGGCAAAAGCGCCCTTTCTTGGGAAAGGCGCCCATTCTTTTGGAGCCCTAAACTCAGTTTTTATCAGGCAGTCTCCCAAGCACTTCTTTCCAGTATGGATCCAGCTCCGCAGTGAATGTGTCCGTGACGTCTCAGGGTCAACAAACAACGCTAGATTCAGGATCAAACAGGGGGTTTTCAGGAGAGAAAATACTAAAAAACTTGCAAAAGATGAAAAGGGACGCCTAAAAGAAGTCAAAGGTCATTTGTTGACTAAAGTCAAAAGCTTTTTGAGTTAAAGTTGGCTAAAACGCTCCACGATTGGTGGAAATCACCTTTTTAACTTCAGATCAAACTCAAATCACCTTTTGAGCTTGTGTTAGGTCCCCAAATTTGTGGATCTGAAGCACAAACATATATATTCAAGGAGATGGCGTCCCCTTTTCATTATTTCATTGCAGATTCAAAGATAAAAACAGCCACAAGCTCTCAAGGACGCCATTGAAGATCTGAAGGAGGTTTTCATCCGTTCTTCATTTTTATTTGCAGATCTGAAGCAGGAAAAGATTGCCATTTTGAGGATTGGGTCAGAGATAGTTTTTTGAAGATCAGATAAAACTTCCAATCCACCTTCTGTCTTTTTCCTCTCTTCTTGTCTTAGGTTTTCTTGCATCTGACAGAAAAAGCAACAGGCTGCATCAGATCAGATCAACTGGGTATATTCAGCATCATTTTCCGGAGAAACCCATCTCGACAAATTTTCCAAAATCAGCAAACTTGCTGCCCCTATTTTTGGGGGTTTTTCCGAAAAAGTTTCAGAATCCAAATTCTGAGGAACTGGGTTTGTTCAGCATTGAAGCACGAACAAAACCCATGTGCCAGATTTTTTCCGGAAAAATACTTCTCGGCAGGACGCTATTTTTAAGGGTTTCCGAAAATCATCTGAACTAGGTCAAGCTTACAGTCAATCTTCAAGTTTTTCAGGATGCAGTACTCCCAGGTGCAATACGAGACCAAGACGGTCTTACTCCATGATTACCTGAAAACAGTTGACACAAATCTGCACCAAGTAAATCCGGTGGTCGATTTGGAGCAGCTAGAAGGCATGAATCAAATAACATTGCAGAATATCGAAGAATCCGGGTTGCTACAGGCCGCATCAATTCCCATCACACTACAAAGCGTAGAGCTTGTAATCGCTTGTATCAAGCATTACAACCCTACCACCAGAGAAATCAGAGCAGCAGATGGAAGAATTGTTTGCAGTTTAAAGCCTCAGGATATCGAAAGATGTTTTGATATTCCATCACATCCTAATAGCAAAGTCATATCATTGACGGAATGTGAAAAAGCATTTGAGACAGCTAAGGACAAATGTCAAAGGATTATGGCCGAAAAATGGCTAAAAGTGACAAAGGCAAACTTGCCTAAGCCGTTGGGACGAGGAGAATGCAAAGATGAGTACGCAGTGTTAATCACTCTACTCAATAGAATCACTGGAGAAGAAGATGGTCGTCAATTTCAGCCATGGATGTACTATGTCATCGCTAAAATCATTGGCAGAAGGGAATACTATGACTGGGCCACTTTGATCAGTGACACACTCCACCGACAAATCACTAGGTATCTGGAAGCTCATAGGTTCCACATGTGCTCTTACCTGGTATACTTGATCGCCTTCCAAGGTGAATTCAGGTTATTGAACAATGTGGGAACCTTAGGTGTGCAGAAGGTTCACGAACATTTCACACGTCTTGAGTTTACTCAAGCGGGAAGGCACTTCAAGAGGACAAGTGATCACTTCACTATGCACACAATACGTGAGCTTAACCATGAGATGCACGTGCGTATTTCACAGACAGCCAGAGAGGCAATGGCGGATTGGGCAGATTGGTTCATCCAATTTCCTACGTTCTCCTACATACGCGTGTATGGCTACATTGGCCACCCTGCCATGCTACCAAGATACCCTTCAGATAGGGTAGTCTTCATGGAATTCCTGAGACAGTTGTCCGAGGTTCATATCCACTTGCGCTTGAAGAGGAAGACAGCTGTTAACTTTCCCGTTGAAATGGGACTGTATAGATGTGGATTCGCGGCAGATGCTAAGATGATGAGTCAAGAAACAGCGAGGTTTAACCTCAAGTATCTCATTGATAGAAGATCCTATGATCCCAGGGGACTCTATGCAGCACACCTTGAGCAACACTCGTCACATAAGTCTTCTATGGAAGATTATTGGGTGAATTGTAAAGACGAGTATGAAGTGCGGAGAAGGAACTACAGCAGATTCAGACTCACACAAATTGCTGATTTCATGTCAGCAGACATTGAGGGCCTGTCAGATGATGAAGGAGAAGTCATTCTCCCCTCATTCTTCGCAGATTCAGTTGACTCTCAATCACTCCCGAGAGTGGATTGGTATGCCAAAGAAGACACATCTATAGAAGAAAGAACGAGTAGAGTGGTTAGAAATAGCCAACTCTATCTCGACAGCAAGAAGTCTAGGAAGGTGATACCAGAGAGAACAGAGCCGCCACAGGTTCAGTCTACACCACCTTCCACTTCAAGAAGGAAACCTAGACAGAAACAATGGTGCAATCCTCCCCAAGGGATGAGGATGTCAAAACCAAGAACACAGAGGACACCAGTGGAGAAAGCCACACATAGTCCTGACATAATCATGGGTATTGCTGCCCCAGAACAAAGAGTAGAGACTGCTATCCCTGATTCAGCAGAAGTTATCACAGAGGAACCAGCAGCAGTAGTTGTTGAAGAACCAGTGGCTGAGCCAATGGCAGAAGCAACGACAGTAGAAGCAGCAGCAGAGACGGTGCCTGTTATGGAAACAGAACCGCCTACATCACCAGTGTCACAGCATACACAAGTCCTCATCGACTTGGATTCGCCACCGAGAGACATTGCTCCAGCACAGTCTCACACATCTAGCGTTCAAGGGCCTCACGTCCCTCCTAGTGAAGTTCGCCGAGATTCTATTTGGCTCGAAGGCTTCCTAGGAAGGAAGAGGGAGAAACCCTCCTATGAACTTGACTTTACCGAATTCGACCACGTCTCACAAGACATGCCGGCGAAAAGGTTGAAGAATCAAGTTCACATAGAAAGGAATGCAGAATGTGAGATCATCATAGAGACTGCCGCTCCACCAGTAGAGAAAAGCATACACGAGGTTCAAGTAGAGGACTACACTTTGTCTCAACTTAACCTCGGGAAGACTACACGACAGGTGGAGGCGGATCTTCTCGGAATAGCTTCGGTGAGCGCACAAGAAAGAATGGCCAAGGATGGTAAAGAAAAGGCAGCCTTAAAGGCTGAAAATCAGAAACTGAGGTCTTACATAACCAGCTTGATACATGGCACACCAAACGTCTCAGCCTTACCAGCAGGACTACTAGATCTCCCCGCCGAACAGAATCATCGGCAATTGTTAACATTCGGCAAACACTTGAGAAATCAGGTGGAAGAGTTTGTTCTCAAGGGTAGATGCGTACTGGGAAACCTATACCAGTTACGAGATAGAGCACATGAACTTCGTGTGGAGATCCAGCAGTCGGAACAGAAGATTGCAGAAAAGAGGCTTGAAGACGAAAGCACAATTGCAGATTTGCAATTAGCATATCAATCAGTATACTCTGAGGAAAACAAGCAACATCTTTTTGCTTGGAAGGAACAATTAGCGTACAAGGTGAAAGCCTACGACGCTCATTCAGTAGAGATGATTGATTACAGAAGGGTGGTTGCCACTATTATCAACTTCGCAAGAATGTTGGTAATATCTTTCCCTTGCATGGAATAT
This sequence comes from Sequoia sempervirens, assembly GCA_007258455.2. NCBI lineage: Eukaryota > Viridiplantae > Streptophyta > Pinopsida > Cupressales > Cupressaceae > Sequoia > Sequoia sempervirens. The sequence goes on along the minus strand of VDFB02324448.1, from coordinate 20,998 downwards.
CAGCGTGAAGGAGGAGAATATGTCGAGTTGGTGACTGTACAGAACCAGTTCAGAGATGTCATCCGCAGTACCTTTCTTGATGATCCAGAGGGTTGCAAGCTGGCTAAGGTAGCAGCTTTATCAACCAAGTTAGAAGAGGCAGCATCTCAATGCATTGACTTCGGAAATCAGCTCACAACGGGTGAGATCATGCTTCGACGCCACGTCATCATTCTACGGAGCATTAACTCCCCAGAAGCTGATGAAGTCAACCAATGGATAGAGACACTGTTGATTAATGGCGAGCTATAAATGCACCAGAAAAGGACGCCATACACCCTCCAAGTGGCATTCATGAGACTTGAGTTGACTTGATGCTTCTTTCCAAGTCAACTCAAGATGCTATTAAATGTAGTTGGAGTTAACTTGATGCTTCTTTCCAAGTTTAACTCTACTTTCCTTAAATCATGCATTGTCAGATCCCACTAATTAAGGATGTCTAATTGGCTTCCATGATTCGTGGATCTTAGATCTCCACTAAATGTGGATGTCTATTTTGGAGGGATACTTTACATTTAAGTTCACCTTTAGTTTGCTTTCAGTCAACTGAAGTAGTTTCCAGTTGACTCTTTGTTTACTTTCAGTTAACTGAAGTAGCTTTCCAGTTAACTGCTTGTTCCCCCTTTTTAGGAATAAATCTTGCTAATTGATTGGCAAGAACTCATTGTTAACTCAAGGAGATTTTGGGGTTACCCACTCCTTTGAGTTCTATAAATAAGAGCCTTGGGCTCATTATTTGTTGAACCTTTACTTGCTATGCAAAATTGCTGCGCCATTGTTGCCAACAAGCTTTGAAAGCGAATATTTGTTCACTCTTGGATGAGAGTTCGTTGGATGATTGTAATTGTGCATGATTTCGTGCCTTTGCTTTCCCAACTTTTGTAGTTCGTTGATGAAGCATTGAAGAAGAATATCAGAAGGCGCTTGCGTTTTGATCATCTTATTTGAGTTATGTCTACGTCTTGTGTCTAATAACTTGTTGTCTCATTTCCCTCCTCGGATAGGAGTCCCTCCTCCTTGGATATTCGTTATTGACAGTTATCGTTTGATGTTGTTTAATGTGTTGACTTCCAAGCTATACTTCGGATAGGAGTCCCTCCTCCTTAGCAAGCTCGTTGGCCAAGGCATCGTGATTTTGTTGTTTCTAGTAAACTATTTCTTAAGCTCATACCTCGGATAGGAGTCCCTCCTCCTTGGCAGATCTCAGATCTAGTTTACCGTGTAGAGTGTTTGCTTGTACCAACCTTATCCCGGTGTATACCCGAGAGTTCAGAGCCTCGGTCATATCCTCTGGAGACGGTGAATTCAAGTGATCCAACCATCCCATTCCCGCTCCTTTACCCTCATGCTCTGTTCATCTTGAAGGTATTGGATAGATAGAAGCTAGTTAGTCGTAGTTGAGATCTGCAGAAACCAGAGAAAAGCTTAGCTACGGCGCATTGTGTTTGTGCACCCTTGTGTCCTGCCGCTGAAGCATAAAAAGATAGGAACTTTAGTTAACATTTCCCTTCCCTACGCATTGCTCCCAGCAGAGAGGGACTTCTCCTCTTTAAATAACGAAGAAGTGTTGCAAAACATTTGAAATAGCTGAACGCTTACAATCAGCACTCCGTGAGGTGCTAATTTAAACGCCAACAATTAGCATGTGTCTTCTAATAGCCTCATGACTAGATGAAGTTATCTAAAAGATTGTAATGCATAAATGATGATTTATGTATATGCAATAAAAAAATTTGAGACATTCAAGGGAAAGTAGGCCCATGAGAAACCGTGTAATCCCTTCAACATGGTCCCCTTGCCCCTTGATGTATCTCGTGATAGCGACTTTGGTGTCGTTTTTTTAATAAGCCATAACTAGATGAGCATTATTTTGGCAGACCTTACCAATCGAATACAAAATCCACACCTATAACCAGCCCACCAAAGGGGCTGCCAAAAGCGTCATTTCTCTACTACCACAAATCAAATGACCTGCCATCACAAACAATTGACCTTCTAACTTGCCTCACCTTAACCAGTATGTCACTAAGCCTACAGGTGCAATTGTTAGAAAAAGCAAGAGACTTGCACGTATGTACTGATTCACATGCAAACTCTCTTTTGAACATATCCTACTCCCTCAGGAAGAATCAATTAGAGTGCCCTTTCAAACACTATAACCATTTTCTAGATAAATGTAACTTGTATCAATGGTATTTCCATGATCACACATCTTATCTTTTCAGGCTACAATACCCAATGAAATGAGACTGAAAACTACATAACATTTTCCACAGTAGAGAATATGAAAAAACAGACAAATTTGATAAGAACTCAATAACTACAGAGTTACAACTTTACAAACTACAAACCTTATGTACATTTGTAGTTGAGATATCATCAATATATTGAATGCTAATTCCCAAAATGTCAAAAGCATTTAATTTGAATAATTTACAGACGGTTCTTAGTTCACCAGAAATTACAATCATAGAAATATTTTCCAAACTGAGTTTGTTTCTACACAGCTTTTAATATGTTTCATTCACAACAGGCAGTGACGGAGGTGTTCCAGGGGGAATACAAGCAGAGCCTGAATCACCAGCACAAATGCAAAGTGCCTCTGCATCCCGCAATGTTGCTTCCAGATCGATGTGGCAGCTGAGCTCATTGATGAACTTCAAGACAGTGTCAAAGTCCATTTGCTCTTCAATAATTTTCTTTCGGTGCCGCTTAAGAAGTGCAACACAAAGGTACAGATGAAAATGTTCTGATAAATAGTGTGTCCATAAAACCTCCCAGAGTCGCATTACTTTCTCGTACTCAAATTCCCTGGAAAAGGAAAACAATGCATGTATTGGCATACCCCTTGAATTCAATGAAACGGGAAATGCAAATTCTATAGAATTCTATAGTTATTTCCTAACCTTTTAAACTGTATGAGAATCCATCGAAAGCAGAAGAAGTAGTTGAGGCAATCAGCTTGCTTGAAGTAGTTATGTAAAGGGGCATCCAAGTGCTCTACTAGCTGCAGCATTTTGAAGGGGAAACAAATTACGAACAAAAAATCATATTGCATTTCAAATTTGATTAAAACAAAAAACTCGTGCCACCATTACTATTTTCAAAATTACAGAATGATTAGCAGTACAAGTTATGAAATATGTCAATTAAGTGATAAATCAACACATTACTGTACACTGAAAATGATGCATAGATTTTCTTCGAGAATTATCCTCCAAAACCATTTTCAAGCTATCCTATATTAATCTATATGTAAAAATCATGCACACTTGCCCAGGAGACATCTAAAAGAGAACTTCCTGCTGCAACAGTTTATGCAGACTTAGTTTAATATTAAAATGCGACAGTTTTTAGCATATATGATCTCACAGCCGCTCTAAATCCTGAAAAAAAAAGGGCTATTTAACACAATCCAATATTCCAAAAACTGCCAACAATGTACCTGTCTGAAAAACATACAAACTTTGTTGACTATGAGTTCAAGCATTCAGTTCAGAACTTCGATGTAAGAACAGGAATGTTTGCCCATACAATCAAGTACAGTTTTTAGTTTGAACAGGGATGTTTGTATGGGGGGCAACCTTCAGGTACGAGGTTGGGTATGAGTTTGGGGTTCAAGTTCTCACCAGTACAGCAAATAAATTTCCTAGGTTTGGCACAGCTGTACTAGATATATAATATACACTGTACACACAATGTTTGTAAAATAAGTAACATATATATATGATATATAATATATAATTATAACTTAGATTTTGGAAAATATAATATAAAAAAAACATACCAAAAGTAAAAAGAATATGAATCGCATACCATAAAATGTGATCAAAACAATAATATCAACATTCACTATAATATAATGCAAATCCAATAACAATAAGTTGTGAAAATGTATATGATATAATGCAATAGCAAATGAAATGAAATTAAATTAAATTTGAAACCCTAATAATAACTAACATTGCTTATAGGGATTGCGTCATTACCATATATAATACAAGTTATTAGTTTTCTATTTCGTACAAAAGGATAGTAACTTCAACTATCCAATCACTATCTTTGTGCAAAGTTAAACCCAGGCACTGCTTACAGGGTAGTTTCCAGTCATCCTTCATGGTGGATCTGAAGGAAGGTAACAGGGATAGGTTTGAAGAAGAAGACCAAAAACAATGAAGGCAGTGTCATTGATTACCAGAGCCAATCCCTAGTTTTGGGGTGCATGACCCTCAACCTAGCATGTATATAATATATATACGTAATGTCTATAACTGAAGAAATTCAGTTACTTGTCATTGGTAAATGATGTACCAATGCAGAATATTCTGGCCAAGTAATTAACCCTCCATGTTGCCTGAAATCTCATCAAATCTTGCTGGCAAGTGCTATGGAAAAAGTTAAACACGCATTTTCCTTAGGATGCTTCCCTATTGTGTATCACAGGTGTATCAGGATTGGTTCAATCAAATGCTCTATGGGTTCTGAAATTTTTTAAATATGCATATGGTTCGCTCTGGGTAGACCCGGGACATACCCTGGATGAATTGACAGTCCCAAGTACATGCCTGGGTGCACCAAGGGGCTAACTGGCCCTGGACCCATATCCAGACCAGTTTTGAACAGCTATGTCCCTGGAACTAGGGAAACCCAGTAACTTAGGTGGTAACATTAACACAACTTTCAAGAGTCAGCTTGGCATAAGAGAATTGGCTTCCCTTCTACAGTATCCAGAAGCATATACATTACAGAATTCAGAAGCAATCAGTCATTTGGTCACCATGCCTAGCCAGTTACAAAAGACAAACAATTTGCACCAGTCCCACTCTTCCCTGATAAACACTCTGCTGCCCCACCTAACCTAGCCTCCTACACAAGACCCATACAAATATCAATCTCATGCTTCACTCCCTTCTCTACTTTCATGCATCCCCAACAGTTCCTTTCACTTGATAAACTGCATGCCTGCACCATTTTCTGAATTTTTTCAAAACAAAGCTCCTGCAAGTTGCTTCTATCCTGTTGGCGTTTTAATTCGCACCTCTGGAATGCGAATTAGAAACGGACAGCTATGTGCAGTAATCTGCTCTTCAAATTCGGAGGGGAAGCTCCCTCTTTGCTGATGGTGTTCAAGAAAGTAAATTAAATCTAATTTGCCTATCTTTTTGGTTCAGCTAAGAGCACAAGGTTTATAAAACTCAAGCGCCGTAGCTGAGATTTTTTGTTTAAGGAATTTCAACTACGACTAACCTATGCTAATGACGTTTCTATTTTCTCAAGTAAACGTAGAGCAAGAGAAATAGAAATGAACAAAGTTTGATTCTCTGACAAAATACTTAGATAAACTCTCCTTCCAACACACATCCACTTACTTTCAATGCAAGCTGAAATTAAAGATCATATAAGCATAACACAATAAACAGAAACTTGAGACATTATATCAGGGCAAAATAGGCACAAGACTTTATTTCTCAAATCTCTGGAACAAAAGATTACACTAAACACATGCACGGAACAAGAACTTGCAGCTAAAAGAGACTTGCAAACTTGTTCTTACACAAAGTGAACAACAACTACAAGACAACAACTTGAAGGCAAAATAAGCTCAGCAATTTGTTATCACAAGTATGGTTTTCCTAAATAAATGAGCAAGGCTGCTCTTATTTATAGACAACCAGAGGAGTAGGGAACCCTAAAATCTCCTTGCTTTTACAACTAGGGCTTGCTCAGCATGCAAGCTTTATTTCTAAAACTAAAAGGAGATAACACCTAACCACCTAAGAAAGCAGGAAAAACAGGAAATGCCAACTATTACATTTTATCTTCTTTCTCTTCTTCAAAGAGTAGATAAGAATTGAGACGGAAAGAAAGCTTCTAGATGATTGCCGCTTTAAATCTCATCCATATCTGCCAAAAAGCTGATTTGTTTCTTGTTTTTAAGTGGAGAGTGCTGCTGAAAATAGAATGCTGATCTGCCTTAAAAAAGCAATTTCTCCGAAAAAAATTGGGACTTGGGTTTTGTTGAAAATCACATTCTGGAGAAACCTAGATGCTCAGAAACTAAAAAAGCAAAATCTATCCTAAAAAAGAGGCCAAAAAACAGCTTCTAGAAGAGGGAAATTTTTTTCAATGTTGAAGAGGATGAAAAAGCGGAGAGACCCATGTGATCAGAAATGGAAAAAGCTGAGTGGCTGCTTTGAAAAAGCAACGCCCTAGAAGTTTGGAGCATGAAAAAGCATTCCTCTTTGTTCATTGATCTCAAAACCACGAAGAACATCAAAAAAGCATGTCATTTGGGTCTTCAAATCTTCGTTGAGAGAAAAGGGGAAAATCTTCTTGCTCTAGACACCAACCTGCAATAATGAATAATGAAAGGCAAAAGCTCTCTTTAAATAAGATGAGGTTTGAGAGAATCTGCTTTCTTTTTGCTTTAAATCCTTCGGAGCTTATCCTAGGCAGGTTCATCGAATGTAGACACTGTTTGGAATGTTGGAGGATAAAACTTGAAAATTTGACTAAGGCATGGATTCTTGGGTGCCTCTCTTGGACTAGGGCGCTTTTGCTTGGCAGACTTAGCCAAATTTTCACCATTTTCAAATTTTCACTTAATTTTGACCTCTGCTTGATCTTCGATTTCTGGATGCTCAGAGGATACTGTGAACTGACAGAGCGATCCATCACAGACCCTGACTGATTCTGAGAAGATTATCCTGGAGGCAACTTTGGATAAAAACATTATTTGACCCCTCAAAAAGTTGGGCGCCCCTGGCTACCTGGGGCGCCCATGATCACCAGTGTTAGTCATTTTTCTCAAAATTTCAACTTTCTATGTTTTCTCATCTCCAGTTCGGCATTGATTTATGGACTCCAGATTGATCCTATGGACGAGCTGAATGATTCATCACGGAGCTTGATCGAATCCGGCAAGATTGTTCTGGAGGTAACTTGAGCTAAAAACTTCGTTTGATGCTTCAAAATCATGGGTGCCTATCTCCTCCTGGGGCGCCCAACTTTTCCAGTGTAAGCCATTTTTGACATTCTTCATTCTCTTCATGTTTTTTTTATTTTCTGATGAATTCTCATTTCTGAATGATCAGGACGTCCGACGAACTAATGGCTGGACTCATTGGATAGCTCAGAGGATTCTGAAGGGAGTCCCCTAGAGATGATATTTTTTGAAAGTTGAATCTTGGGGGTCAAAAGCTTGGGCGCCTTGGCTAGCTAGGGCGCCCAACTCCTCCAGAGTTAGAATTCTTAACAAGTCTTTCATCCTTGCTTTTGGCTTTTGATATTTTTCATGGTTTTACTCCTTTGATCAGTCCTGATATCTGATGATCGGCAACTCCGATTGATGTGTTGTTGATTGCGTTGGAAAGCTTGACTAAATCTGAAGAAAAGTTGTTGGGTGTGATAAACTCTAATTTCATCATTTAGGCACTCAAAAGCTTGGGCGCCCCTAGCTACTTGGGGCACCCATAATCACCAAACTTAGTCATTCTTGCTTGATTTTCAACCTTCAACTTTGGCCTTCCAAGTTCTGTCCTCTATTTGATCTATAGTTGTGGGTGACTGATGAATTTGACGATCAGGATGAGACATACACTAGATAGCTGGCAGAATTCCAGAGTCAATGAGCATATTTGCAAACCTTAATTGCTGAGTTTGAGCCTCCAAAAGGCTGGGCGCCCCTGGCCACCTGGGGCGCCCAGAGTTCTCAGATTTAGAATATTTTTTGACGATTTTGAGATTTCCATTCTGCTACTTTGTTGAGTCCTCTCCGTTTGATCTTCAATTGTGAATTACTAGTTGATCTGATGGTTGTGCTGATAGATTCACCACGGAGTTGGGAAGATTCTGAATAGGATGTCCTAGAGGCACAGAACCCTAACTCTAACATCTGATGCCTTTAAATCATGGGCGCCCCTGGCCACCTGGGGCACCTATAGTCTCCAGAGATAGTTTTATTTCTCATTTTTCACTTTCCTCCTTGTTCCTCGTGCTCGCCATTGCTTCACTTGCTGGAGATGAAAATTTTTCTAAGGCATGAAGGTTTAGGTGCCTTGACTGAGCTGGGGTGCCTGGAGTCTCCAGTGTTGGCCAAAATTTTGCAGTTTTCAACTTTGATAGCTTCCTTTCTCCATTCTTCGATCTGCGTGCACGTCCAGTGTTTGAATGTTTGGATATGACACCTAGCAGTTGACTGACCTCCATTAATGGCTTCAGAGTTCCGAAAATGCTTTCTAAAATTGAAAAAGCAGAATAGACCCACTAGGGCAAAACTGATCATTTGATGATTCTGACTGCACCAGCCTGACGAGGAAGTATTTTCGACCAATCAAAATCAGTTTGAACCCTAACAGACAAACTTTCTATTTTTAGAAAATTTTGCCAACATCTATTTCAAAAGAAACCCAAAAAAGTTTCTATTTTTAGAAAGTTTCAAAAAATAACAATTTTCCTAAAAAGTAGGGTCGAAAAACAGAGATCTAGGTTTTGTACACTTGGTCGCTCTGCGCAGACCCAGATCGTCAGATTTTGAAAATTCTGAGTTTTAAACCCTCATGCAAGACATGCAAACCCCAATTTTGACCTTTTTTGACAATTTGACAAGACTTTTAACCATTTCTACAAAATGCCTAAGTGTAGCAAAAATTTTAATTTGGGGTACAACATATCCTCAAGATAATTCTCGTCTTAGATTTTAAAATTAGTTTTCCAATTGTTAAGAAAAAGGGTCAGGATACTGCTATTGAGAGATCAGCATATATCCTAAGATGCAGAAGTTAAACTGTATTGTCTTAATTTTATTGACAGCCAGGCTGAACAGTAACTGTCGGGACATCAAAACTCATACTAGAAATGGTAATCTAATTACAGCCAAAAAAATTAAAAATAATCACCAACCTTTCTGAGAGCCAGAAGCTGAGAATGCATTCCATTTTGATCACGGTCAAAATTTGCACCGAGACGTTCCATCAAAGCAACAAAACACCAAAATGACTCTGATTCATCCTCCATGATATACAGAATGGGCGAAAGTAGATCACTCATCCCCTGCATGATTCAGAATATTAAAAGTGAAAACCATATCAATATGTAACTTACATCCATAGTGTGAATAAATTTAAGTATTCCACAGATTTGTTGAAGTTCAGTGATATTTAAATATAAAAGAAATGCATGATAGCACATGTTCGAACACAAAGCTACCATTCATAATTTAAATTGCTTGCATACTTGAGTACTGTCTAATTTAAGAGAAATATCTCATGTCAATCATGCAGTGCCGTTATTGTTTGAGAAGCTTCCAGTTCAACTTTCATGTTCTCATTATAAAGTGAGGTGGTGTAATGACTGAACTGATATACAAAATCTTTTTGAAGAAACAGCAAACCACAAAGAACAATTTTAAATATATGATGATCTGACAAATCGAGTTAGACTCAAAAAGTCCAATCCAATACAAGAAGATCACAAAAATAGAGTTGGGCTTTAAGGGCACTTGACAGAAATTTATCAATATATGCTTAAATTGGGGCACTCGGTGCACAATTATTTTAAGTGACAAATGCATATCAAGAATCCATGTTAGTTTTTGTTTCTAAAGTCCTCTATTAGAATGGTTTATTCAAGACCAGCATAAAACAGCATAATCACCTGACAGTAACCAAGATCGAAATTATAGAATGAGTAAGTGAGCAATATGTCTCTCAGACGATCTAGATTTGGGTTGTCATCACCATCATAGTAAGGCAAGATTCGATCAGTCCTCACCTGCAACAATTTCAATAGAAACAAATTACCCATCACATTGTTCTCTTGCTTTGCCCATACCTACATATAGCAATCATTCAACTGCCCAAACAAATATTCTATGTTATTCACAGTGTGTGTAGTAAATCACAAATTGCTATAATTTTAGGCATTACCACATCCTTTTCAATCCGGCTTTTACGTTCCCTGAATTTTGAAAACTTCTTTGCCTGTGAAACTGATATACTCTGGAATACACAAAATTAAGGCATCAGCATACATGTTTTGATCATGAAAAAATATAAATGATGAAAGTGTGGAGTACAATAGAAAAACAGATTTTATAATGTAAAGCAACCAATCACTTTCAACAATATTCCTCTCCAATGTAGGTAATTGGCTATAATTTGAAGCAAATGAAAATAGAAATGGACATATATCAGGCATGAAAAAATGCACAAAACTTCATCAAGAGATTGTCCCGAGGCTCAATTTTGTTCACAAATAAGCGCCAATTAACTATTCTTGGAATGCCCCATGCAGACTGAAGTTCAATGGAAAACAACTCTTGTCAAGAATAATGCAGATCTCACAATGAGGACACAACAGTGACAGCTGCAGATCCAGACCTGTGTGCAGCAGAGAGAGATCACAGCATGGGGAGGACATAGTTATATAAGAGAATAATGCCCAGCTATGTAGGGAACCTTCTTTAAGACTAGCACCCCATTAACTACTTGAGACTTTCATTGTGAATATAATTTAGTCTCAAGTACTTTGATTGTGAGCTATTAGTTGTTAGATTAGGTTGATTGATTACTTAAACTAAGTATAACTTCAGTGAGTTGTAAGCTTAGTTTGGAGTTTTACTTGACACCTCATCTACTTTTTCTTAGTAAGATTCCTAGTGCACATCTCTATTTAAAAGTCACATATTCTAATTTTAATTATGATGCATATAAACTCTCTTTTTCTAAAATTGCATTCCAATGCTGTGTATTTCTTTTCAGTTTTAGCTAAGTTTCGGGTTCGGGTTCGGGTTCGGTTCGCGGGTTCACTCAAAAAAAAATCTGGGGTTGGGTTTGTTTTGGGTTCGTCCATACAAAAACATATAAAAATAAAAAATATATACATATTTACAACAGTAATTAAATTCAAAATACCACACATAGGATCATATATTGTATAGTAAACAAAACCATCATAAAAATAAAAAATATTAGAATGTCAATTAGTCAAACTTGAATGTCATGATATATATTATATATTAAAATTAACTACACTGCTGCATTTCTCCTTACAAGTAAGCATCGGGGAAGATTGTCCAATTGGATGGCAATACTCTAGATGAAGACTTGTAGGCAAACTTGGGAACTTGAACTTGGAGAGTACATGGCACATCAAACAAATTCAATGGGAATTTGGGGGCAATGCCCCCAATGGGATCGAGGGGAAATGCCCCTCATAGAGGTCTGTGGATAGCACCCCTTGTGGAGGTTTGGGGGCAATGCCCCTCGCAGGGGTCTAGGGGCAGCACCCCTCGCAAGGGTCTGGGGGCAATGCCCCTAGCGGGGTGCCCCTCATGGGGATCTAGGGGCAGCACCTCTCGCAAGGGTCCTAGGGCAGCGCCCCCAACGGGGTGCCCCTCGTGGGGGTCTGGGGCAATGCCAAATTAAGACCTCCAAAACAACACAAACCTTCATGGCGTACATCATTTTGCATTCACAATAAGACCCAAATTAAGACCTTCAAAGCCACACAAACCTTCATGCTGGACATTATTTTAGGGTTAGGGAACAAATTGGAATTTTCAAAGTTAAAAAAAGTAAAAAAATTTAAAAAAAGGTCAAAAAAGTTTTGAAACGTCGTAAGATGCCTTGGGTCCGCCCAGGTTTGGTAGGGCCAGACCCACAGCGTATGGGCCACACCCTGTCCAAACCCACAAGGGACCGGACCCGAACACCAAACCTGGGTAGGACCAGACCGAGACCCAGGGCTTACCTACAATGAACCGGTAACATAGAGTTTTAGTAGAAGATAGATGCATCATTGAGAATCTGTAAGTATTTGCTATTCATATTGTTACATCCCACCCTAGTTTGCTAAAAACTACATTTTACTTTGAGTAATTAATGTTATGAATCTTGTGATCTTGAAAGTCATTTATACTGTGATGGAATAATGCAATGTTATGTTTATGCTTTCAATGGAATGATGATAGTACTTAATGCTATGAATTAGACAAAATGTTTTGAAATGAATCTTTTTCTACAAAAGCAGATGATAATATGAATGTAATGTTATGGATATGCTATTATGTTTTCCAGGCTAACTACCTTTGTTTTCCTATGTGATCCAAGCACTAGGGGGCATATCACCTGGGAGGAGGGTGACGTGGATTCTCTGGGCACGCCATCTAAGTTAATTCATCGATCTAGTATTGTTTTGGTAAACCTAATAAGTCTAAGGGAAGTTTCTAGCAAGCTTAGAGGTAAGCCAACCTGAGTCAGCTTGTTGAGACATTTGTTTTGGTTTTGAATGATTGTTTTTAGGGTTTATTAACCCTCTTGTTTCAATATACATATATAAACGAATAAACATGTGAATATGTATCTTTATGAGAAAAAGAAAACATATGTAAACACAGATTGTGTATATGCGTACATGGACGAACTACGTGTCGACATACATGCATGAACGCTAATCTACGTATAAACCAATATGTGCATGCATATGCATATTCATGTTTAAGTTCGCGATTATTCTCTAAACGTCATGATGTGATAATTTTGTATGGCAAAGGTGCCCCGTAACGACGTATTGACCAACGTCGTTTACCATGCAATAATGTTCTAATATTGGTTGATTATTATTGTCTTTATCTCTATTAATAGTTCGAACCGGCTTATGCAGCCGTGGAATTCAAAACATGGCTTGATTCCTTTTAAAAGGAAGAGCCCATTTATTTTGAGATGGCTCGACTACTTATATGGAGGTGCTTGATATAATGGCAAGTTTCCTCGACTCAATTGAGGAGCATATTGAATACTAAGTCGGAATAGATATGCCTGTATATATGTGTTTCACTTTTATTATCAAAATGAATTATGTTTAGTCTAGGCTCGATATTATGAAGGTGGTGAAAGCTTAATAGTAATTCAAATGTTGTTAGGCTAAAATAAGTCGCAGTACTTCTCTAGGGGCAACACAAATAAGAGTGGTGTTTATTTAAATGTCTCATATTATAAAAGCCGCGGCATATAGTTGTGTAACGGCAAGTTAAACATTTTTGGTTTCTTTTAAATGTCATTGAGGACGTGGTAACCACGGACAGTATTGTTACAGCATTCGTTATGTTGGTAAACCATAGAAAGCCACGGCAATAATATAGGCAGCGCTTCTTTGCTCAATTTGAAATGGATACCACCTCATCCTCCATGTAACCATGTTGTAACTAACTTCTGGAACCAATTCTTGCTTGTACCTTATTGAATATTTGTGGAGAGAGTAGGGATCAAGTAAAACCGATTTGGGAACCGTTTGTCTAACTGTCTTATTCCATCTCACCCATCGAGGAATCTGGAGAGGGATAATCCTCCTTTTTTGTGTGCAATCGATTGATGATAACCGCCTAGAAGAAGACGGGTGGTAACTAATTTTGAGTTGCCTAATTCTAGGTTATATATTGACAAAATCTACAAGGATAGGGGGGTTGGCAAATAGTTTTCACGAGAAGAGATATTGTGAAAAAGAGAGGAAGCTCAAATTGGTTAAACAATATTCACTACCTGATTTCAATTTGATACGCATTATTTTAGGCAAGTTGTGAGTCTATCATGAGAAGGAAATGAAGAGAACTACTGAGAATTATAGGTGTATAAAGGCCCAGCAACCATGAGGATGACACAAGAGTTTTGCTATACTAAAGATATCATAGTTTGATAGGATTGAGAGAAGAAGGCTAAAGTCTTTCCGTTAAGCAAAGCAGGGTTTTACTCAGCTAGATAATTAAGCGGTGAGTAAACCAAAAACTATTTTTATTCCTTTTAGTCAATATATGCTAAGTGCAGGAAAAGAATAGGAAGCACAGTTAGAGCAGCCTTGATGGTCTTTATTCTTTGTATCATCTTTTTATTGATTCTTAAGAGTCGATTAAGCTGAATATTTATAATTTGAAGAGTTCATGATAGTCTGAATCTGTGTATTCTACGTAAGAGTTTACATATTTTTTCGTTCTTGCCTTATTTGGGGTTTGTGGTAGAGCAGCCTTGATGGTCTTTATTCTTTGTATCATCTTTTTATTGATTCTTAAGAGTCGATTAAGCTGAATATTTATAATTTGAAGAGTTCATGATAGTCTGAATCTGTGTATTCTACGTAAGAGTTTACATATTTTTTCGTTCTTGCCTTATTTGGGGTTTGTGGTAACCACCTTGTAAGATGCCTGATCTAAATGCACAATAAACAGTAAACCCCAAACACTGATCTATAGATTTATGCAAATGAGATATTGAATAATACAGAGCAATTAACAACTCAGAACGCAAACACTTTACGGTTCGCAAATCCACCTCACAATAAATAGGTACTCACTAAAATTTTAAATACTCAGATCAGAATATAGAATGTTGATTGCAGTCAGACCTTCCAAATATTATTAATTTGAAGATACAGAACAGGATCGAATTACACAGAATGGTAGTCTCAGAATTGTCAGTCGGCCACAACTCACAGAGATCTTTTGAAGCCCGTACTCACAGGAAGCACGATGCAGCGTCCCCGAATGATAATCGTCTCAACACATACCTGCTCGTACGCATATGCCCCTACAATGTTCCTTGAATGCTCAATGGCTCGATACACAGGGGACAGGTTGGCTCATATATCAACAGCAATGACAACCTCCACCAATGTTTGCTCCGACCAACTCTATTGTGAATATGAACTCTAACGAAATCACACCTGCGCACATACAAGACTCCTAAAAATGACGGAAATCCTAGATCCGCGAATGATGATGTCGTCGCTCGATCTGAAGCTAGATTCGTTCTCCAGGGTCATACACCCAATGCCTCTGTTGCCGCTAGAGAGAATGTGTGATTCTTGTGCCTCAAGTAGCTGATTAATTCCAGGAATGTGAGATAGAAGATTCACAATAGGATCAGATCGCGCCAGTCATGAATGTCGGGTACTAACGTGATAAAGCTCAAACTCTTAGTGCCAATGTTCAGGGCAAGTGTCGACCTGTAGATGGCTCTGTAGGATACGCTAGAACCTCTGATGAACTTACAACCACGCATATACAAGAGAACTCCCGAAATATTGATCAATACGCCAAGAGTAGATGCTCGCCCGATGAAGCCTGATGGATATAAACCTCTGGAACTCTGCACAAATCGAGTGAAAGAGCACCTGAATAAGAATTGGATAGAAGAATGCTAAACACGAATCTTCTAGGCTTGAAGCTATGCCCAATACCTGGATGCCAGCGCATGAGAACTACATCCTCACCGATAATTCGGCAGGAGTTGGATTCCAAATTCGTGATGATCTTCAATAGCCAGAAGGCCGATATAAATACATATTGAAAGATGCCTTCCAAAGAGGTCGGCCAGCAATATAGGAAATTCAAATGGTAAGCACCAACCAAACATGTCGGCCAGAACAAGTTCCATAAATTTAAATATTATTTTATTAATAATTTAAATTTATATTTAATATTATTATTATTTAATATTTTATTATTTAAAATATTTAAATTTCACCTTGCTGTTGATAAACACTATTTCCCGCCATCGCCAAATCAGGGACATGGCAAAACTCAAGAGGAATGTGAGGCTTTTACCTACAATGGGTTATAATGTACTAAATATTGATTGTGAATTTCTTGCATGCACACCATGATTATTCTAATGAACTCTTAGATGAGTAGTTATAGCTTATTGAACTGAATTCTTGATTGTGAAAGTTGAGTCATGTATAAAGAATGTGAGTTATTAAATTAGTGGGCACAACTAGGTGCAAAATGAGGCAAGGTTGCCCTTATAGCAAAGGATAGAATCCTTGCTTCCCCTATGCTAAAAGTTTGCAAATTAAGTTGAAACTTTGAAAAGTAATTTGTTATGTTGTAAGTACCAAACCTTGTAGGGTTTCTTTCTGTATGTAATAACACCTAGTAGAGGGTTTCACGAAAAGAGAGTTTTCCTTATTAATCAATGACCTCTTAGGTCATGATAAGTTGTTTATAATGGCAAGGAACGCCACGGGAACCGCTTTGTGGGGAAATACCCCTTGTTTTTGCATATTGTGAACCGGTGGCAATTGCCAAGACCCGTTAGTTACGCCAAGTAACACGGGGGTTCACGAAAGATCCAATCTTTTGTCAACTCAATTGAGTTATGTTCAGAAAGACAAGTTATGTTGTGTTATAAATTCTTTGTGATTGTTTGTTGGGTGGAACAGTTAGTTCCAGTACACCCTAGGTCAAGAAAAGTTTTCCACGTCAAGTAGGGTGGGTAAACAAACGGCTTCGCTCCTAGTAGCGATTGTATCTATGATACAAATACTATGGCCATAGTGAGTGTAGTTGTCTCTGAATGCACTTGTCGGTTCACTGTGCCCCGGATACTTAGCAAGTCAGAGATGTCGTACATAGTTGGAAGGTATCCATAGTTGTGCAACGGCATTAGTTAAGTAGGACACAACACTAGAGCTCAGATGGCAGAACTAAGAGGGTTCCCAACTAATCCCTTCATTGAAGGGCAAGGCCACTTCCAGTTAGGAAGGTGTGCGGGGGATCGCTTAAGTCCACAGTTGGAGGTAAAACACACGGATGATGCTCTTCCTCTTGCAAATGACATACCGAGTCTTGGAAGACAATAAGAACCAAATATGGATCACTAACCCTATTTTTTTTTAAAGTTATTGTTTATAGCTTACTTAATTGAAATCGTTGAATTGTGATGCAAAAATTAAATGATGTTAATCTTTTCAGTTGGAAAGTAAGTATAGATGCTTTGATATATCTAAATGGAAATAGTATGCAGTAGCATGTTTCTTTTATTGAAAAAAAATAAATGTATCTCTTTTACCTTGAATGTCAGTTGTTAACTATTTGGTGAAAAACTCATGGTAAATCTTTTGTAAGTAGGAGATGGTTGTTACACATATTTTCAGTACTACGTGTTTGTAGATAAGCATACTCAGATCTGTTGTTTTGATTGGAGCTTTTCATTTTAGGCTCTTTGCAGTTAGGACTAGTGGGCATCCCTATTTCAAGGGCACATTCTAATGTTAATTATGATGCATATAGACTCTCTTTTTCCTAAAATTCCATTCCAATGCTCTGTATTTCTTTTCAGTTTTAGAAGAAGATAGATGTAGCATTGAGAATCTGTAAGTATTGCTGTTCATATTTTCAGTACTATGTATTTGTAGATAAGCATACTCAGAGATCTCTTGTTTGATTGGAGTTTTCATTTTAAGCTCTTTGCAATTAGGACTAAATTTTGCGAGCACCGAATCTCCTTACCATGGTCTAAAAACAAAAATGGTATCAAAGCACATAATCTGAAATCTTTCATATCTAGTTATGGAGTGGTCTGCTACCTATGAGAGGGAGCTGTCAGGGGATCTCAGCAGATGTGATGCCTTTGCTTCAGTGATTGAATCTATCCAAACGTGTGAGAAGTTATAGATCCGAGTTGTTCTTGACTGATCTATTTGTTTTCAGAATATTCCAGGTGCTATAGGTATGACTAGTCTTGCTCTCAAAGAGTGTGACTGTCTAGAGGGTGCTTCTAAGTTTACATCTTGGAATCGCAGGTTGCAGATGCTATTAGAGGAGGTTGATCCTTGGAGTTTTGCGGAGATGAAGATGGCATCTCCTACTGACCCTGTTTAGTTGACCTGATATAACAAAAAGTCAGCCAAAGTGAAGAAAATTGTCCTAGATTCTATTAAGGACCATTTTATCTCTCAAATCACAAAGAAGAAGACAACAACAAAAATGTACAATGCCTTGATAACTCTTTACCAGAGTGAAAACATTTCATACAAAATGCTGCTAAAGAACACGTACAGTGCCACATGCATGAGTGGTCTAGACATATTGGTTAGTTACCTTAGGAAGATTGTTGAGCTTCAAGATCAGCTTGCCAATAATCAAAATATTTAAATAACTCATAATTTGCAAAAATAAAAAGACTCAAATTCATAATTCACTGACTTGTAAAATGTCAATGCACAATGAAAATTACAATAAATATTCAATAATCTTTATTTAGAGCATCAAAGTCAAAATTTGGCTCAACTTCATTTGAACCACAATGAGTTACAATGCCACTTCCACTAGCCATATCATATGTAGAAGCTGCCTCATCTAAAGAGATTTTTGGCAAGTTGTACAACAATAACTTCTAAATCAACACACTCAAGAGCTAGATCCCAACTCCTCGACACCCCCTCATTGTAATCAAGTTTCTTATATGACAAGAGATCCCAATAACTAGTGGAGGTCTGGGAGTGGAGACCTCAATGGGGTTGAGGGGCAGCACCCCTCATGGAGATCTAGGAGCAATGCTATTTTCACAATTTTATCACTTAAGGACGAAATTAGGTACTTCGCACTTTTTGTTTATAAAAATGATTTTTTTTTCTTTGGGCAGCCCTTGGGTTTCTTGGGCATTCCTAGGTTTGGTCCAAGTTCGCCTACTGTCCCACCCAAAGCACCCTAGACAAACCCAATGAATTACCAGACCCAAACCTAACCTCAAACAAGACCCATATGGGGTACATGGAGGTTTTCAAGAGAACCTGATAACATGGCTGGTTTTAAAGTATACTTTGATCGATATTGACTGTGGAAATCTAATGTCTTTGATGGCTGGCTTTAATTAATAAAAATAGTGTTAATTGTTATTGCTTCCATAATGCATATTTGAGTTGAGCATGGAAATGGCTGCAAGTTCTTGTCCAGTCTGATTTTTCTAGAGGTTATAAGTGATCATTATGTGGCTGCTAGGATTAGCTGCCCTTCATTGGGTTCCTAATCCTGAATTGCATCAACTCACTACCTCTTCAAGCATGAGTTAGTGGAGGTATTTCCAATGGCCATAACTAGGTTGTCCCACAAATCTAGCAAAGAACATAGCAATATGATACTTTAATCTTTGCCATCCATCATAACACCAAAGACTTCAACTAAGCAACCACAATATTTAACACATTTAGGTGTCTAGTTACAAAATCAATGTCATCCATTTAAAGACTTCAACTAAGCAACCACAATATTTAACACATTTAGGTGTCTAGTTACAAAGTCAATGTCATCCATTTTTAATGAATATAGCTTCTTCCAATGAAAAGTGTTTATTCACCATGAACTTGGCCTAGTATAGTTTTTACTTTTTCTCACTTCATAAGGTACTCACTACGGGTTCTCCTAGAATTATGAGCATTTAATCCACCAAACAAAGCCGAATCAAGCTCCCCAGTTTTCTATTCAACACATCCCATACATCTTGTTACATTGATGCAAGTTTACTTCTAGAGATCCCTTCCGATAGATCCCAATCTATCAACAAATCCTCTATTTTAAACTTCCAAAGGTCAAAATTGGTGTCACTGAATTTTTCCATCTCCATTTGAGATGTGCTCGTCATTTTTTTTTAAAACAAAATCTTCCCTATGGACAACTCCCACTCAAAACATAATTAAAATGATAAAAAAAAATTGTTTCACTAACACCCAATAGCTGAATTGATCAAGCTTCAACACCAAATGAAAGGAAGGTTGGAAACTTCCACTATTAACCTTTGAGGAGAGAAGTGAAGTAAAGAGAATTACATAGTTGTACACCAAAAAATATTATGAACACACACAATAAGAGATGACACAATGTTTTCCTAGCAAAACCCTTTTGTGAAAAAACCCAACCTCCAAATCTCAACCCAATTATATTATCAATAACTCTAATGGTTACAATACAATGACAAGTTCACGCCTTCAATGAAGATCACATAGTAATCAATAAATCTAGAGATATTCTGGCAACATAACAATACCTGTAATACAATATCATAATACCTCCAACCCAAGCACTCAATATATAGGATAAACCATCAAAGGTTTCTAAAACTATGTGTTGGAAATCATGGGCTAAATTAGGCGCCCAAATTCATGCAATATTCCAACACCCAAAAATAAGCTAAGTCAACTAGCAATAAATTAGTACATATCATCACTAACTTAGGTGCTCAAATTGGTCTTATCCTCCATTTTGGAAATATGCTCATGAGAATCTTAACTAAAGGACCCTTCTTGATTTTCTCCAAGTCCATGATCATCTTCCTCTCATCATGCTCTTTTAATAGCAACTCTTACATGCATCTTACAAATTGTCATAGTTGCATTTAGAAATTTTTGTGACCCTAAGTGAACGTTACAAAATGCCAGCTTCAAAACTGCAAGTGACACATAGTGCCACTCCAAGTGGGATGCCCCAAATATGTGGGTGCAATAATAAATAAATGCTAAATAATTAAATACTTCAAACATTGAGTTGCAAGATGTATGACACTTATTCCAGCAACCTACACTGTGGAGCATTACCTCTCTTAAAGGACATAATGCAAGGATTGTTGGACTTCAAAATAGAGATAGCAGAAGTGTGCAAAGGTTGCACACTTGGCAAGCATGCCAAGATGTTTTCCTTGGTATTGAGCATAGATCAAGAGCTATTCTTGATTCGATTCATTCATAAATGTGCAAACCTATGTCAACAACTTCATTGGCTAGTAAAAGTTATTATATTTCATTTATTGATGATTCCTCTAGACAAAGCTGGATTTAATTCATGAAGACCAAAGGTGAGGTCCTTGGGGAGTTCCAAGAGTTGAAAGCTCTTGTGGAGAATTAGATAGGAAGAAAGATTAAGGCTTTGCAATCTAAAAATACAAGCGAGCATACCTAGAAAGAGTTTGATGCCTTTTACAAAGATGTAGGGATCAAGAGGGAGCCAACTTTGCCTTATAATCCTCAGTAGAATGGAGTTGCAAAGAGGAAGAAAAGTCTATTATTAAGAGAAAAGGTCATGATCCATGACCTAGGTAAAAGAATGCAATTCGTTTACATTTTTAATAGTTGTCCTCATTCAGTGTTAAAGGATAAGACTCCATAGGAAAATTTCATAGGAGAGAAACCTCATGTT
>VDFB02324447.1:0-10037 GCA_007258455.2 Sequoia sempervirens | reverse complement strand
CATCTCCAATCGAGCACTCTCCGCCGCTTGCGCTGATGGACATGATTCTTCCATATTGCCGATGAAGAACGGAAAAGTGACAGCCGCTTTCTATTTTGGCCTTTGGATCTTCTGATATGTCTCCAATTGCCTTAGAACTTCCAACAAAACCATTTTGTTGGTAGGATAAATGGGCAGTCTGTACGGGTGTCCTGTAAATCCTTGAATCCTCATGTAAGTAAATTTGGGAAACTGGATGAACCAGGATCCATATCTGCCAATCAGACTTTTGGCCTCACGGGTGAGCCTTTGATGTGTTTCGCCTTGGAGAAGTCAAGTGATATACATAAGAAAGGCGTCATGTGCTCGTCTGAAGTGTGACTTCTCCTTCAACTGCAACTGCGGATAGCAATCGTAGACTTGAACTCTCCTTTGTCGTTGCCGACTACACCTTTGCAAATCAAGCCAGCATATTTATAGGTCCTTGCAAGTAGATACACGACATAAGAACTCATATGGAAGGTCTTGGTTTTCTCCAGGTTGACCAATTGCTCATGGAGACTGTCACTGATCATTCTAGACCAGTTAAACATCTTTACCCCGAAAATTATTTCATCAACGAAATAATACATCCAGGTTTCAAAAGGCGCACCCTGAGGATTGCCTACCATTCTATTCAGCAACAAGACAATATCTCCATATTCTTCTTTAAAATCTGTTCTGGCCAATTTCTTTGGCATCTTTTTGGCAGTCGGTCTGGGCTTCAGCAACCAGGACTTATTTATATTTGATGCACAAAGGTCTTGCTGATCCTGGTAAAGTTTAAGTGCATCATTTTTGGTTCGATAAGACATCCGGTTGTAAACTGGAATTCCAAAGGTTTCTTGTATGGCTGGCTCGGTCAAATATGCCAATACTCTTCCATCAGGTGCTTCTATCTGTCTTTCCTATGCATTATAATGCAATGCACACTCCACCATGAGCTCTGGGCATTCTTTTGCAGGCGGAAATCCAACTGCATGAACAATACCGTTGCGCATCATCCTTCTGGCAATTGGAGTAGGTAAACATCCATCACTTCCATACATTCTTTTCTTGAAATCATCGAAGTCAACATGGCCAAGGTTGGTGTCCACAATGTTCTCCCATTTGGATTTGATCTTGGATTGCAGCTATGCACCCTTACTGGCAAACTTCATTTTTATTCTCTTGAAAATAAATCTGCAAGAAGATATAAAGAGAATATTAAAATTTAAAATTTAAATTACTCGAAAAATATTCCAGCTAATTGACAAATCAAACTTCGTGAAGAATTATGCTGGAAATGAAAGAATTAACGAAGTTTCCACGCCAAAATGAAGTAAAGAAAATAAATCTGCCTGGCTCCTCTGGAAAAATTAAATGATCACGATCACAATGCTAGCTAGTATGAATTTGCTTCCTTCACTTTGCCTCAAACTTTCTCAACTTTCTTGCTTTAGCCAAACTTTCTTCTCACAACTTTTCTTTCGAAAATTGAATGATTGCAAAATGAGAAGCGAATCCAATTATAAAGATGAGAAGTTCGACTCATTTAGCAAATTTTATCTTCAACAACAGTCTCCGGGAAAGTTTCTAAAAAGGGGGCCAGTTCAGTGAAGTTACTTTTATCTTTTTCCAATTTTGAGAAAGTTTCAAACTTATCTCTTTGGGGTTTTGAAAAAATTAAAATTAAAATAATTATTTTGTGTCGTTTTCAACCTCTTTATTTTATGGCATTTTATTTTTCATCTAAGGCAATTTGATTTTTATTTAAAATTTTCTTCTTGCCTTTGCCTTAGGCAAAAAAAAATTTCTTCCAATTTTATTTTGCCATAATTTTTCATCTTCCTAAGTCTCAGGCGAATTTTTTTTAGACATGTGTATGCTAGACTTAGGAAAAATTCTTTACTTTCTCTAAGTGTGGCGAATTTCTCAAGGTGCCAAGCATATCACTTAATATTTCCATGTCCAAGCTTAGTCAACATCTTGATTTTTTTTATTTCCACTTGGTATGGCGAATTTCTCATTGTCAAAGCATACATTTTATCAAAGGCGGACTTTCATTGTCTCAAGCCATTCAATTTTTACTTAGCCCATGCTCAAGCCACTTCACTTTTCCACATGGCGGACTTGCTAGTCATCCCTTCATTTTGCCAAGGCATGGGGCGGACTTGTCTAAGTGTTGAGCCATTTTGACTTAATGTCAAGGGCGGACTTTCCATCATGTTATGCCATCTTGGGGCGGACTTGGCATATGCTTAAGCCATTCTCTCATATGCTGGGCGAACTTTGCCTTAGTCCATGCCATCTTCTTGGGGCGGACTTTGCTTATGTTCTTGCCATCTTACATTGCTAAGGGCGGACTTCACTTAACCTTGTGCCATCCTTCATTATGCTGGGCGGACTTTGCCTACCCTCAAGCCATCTTCTTTGGAGCGGACTTCAGCTTATGTCAAGCCATGTCAAGGCGGAATTTACTCATCATCATGCCATCTAAACTTTCTTATGCTGGGCGAATTTCATACTATGTCAAGCCATTGTCTTGTTCCTTTGCTGGGCGAACTTCATACTATGTCAAGCCATTGTCTTGCTCTCTACTCTCCTTGCTGGTTAGGCTTTCAGTCTTCCTTCATGCCTCCATGAGTTCCTACTTTGATACCTAGGCGAATTGACCATGATTTTCAGCCTTCTCTCAGATTTTTTCCAGATTTTTCACCATTTTTCTGTGATTTCTTGACTGATTTTTCCAGATTTTCATCATGGATTTCATAAATTTTTCAAATTGATTTTCTGTGATTTCTATTGGTTTTTTGGAACTTCTAAGGGGATTTTCGAAATCTGGGCACTTTCCAAATATAGGAACCCTGACAAAAATAGAAACTTTTCCCAAAATAGCAACTTTCTAAAAATAGCCCCTAAAAAATAGGAAGTCTAACTTGGGCTAAAAATGCCAAAAATGAAGTCCCTAAAAAATAGGGGGTCCAAAGGGGGAATCCCCAAAAAGTAGATGTCATAATTGATTGAAACGATAGTCAATCTTCGTCCCTCGGGCCTCCTAAGCACTATGATGATGTTTGCACAATGATTCGGGCTCAAAATCTTTACTTGACTCGGGTGACCATTCAAAACTTCAAACTCTAAAACCCCACATGAAAACCAAACAAGACCGAGATGCAACGACAAAACCCTAAAAGGGCAAACAACTAGGGTCCCCATTTGCAATGGGGCGATGTGTGAATTAGGTCACAACAGGTAGCAACCAGCAAGAGAAGTAAAAGAGGTAAGTTAATCTTCCATTTGTTCTTTTTTTTCAATTTTTTTCAAAGTTTCAAAGATGGAATGTATGATTTTTTATTTTTTTTTAATTTTCAATTTCTAAATTCCAAAACAAAACAACATGAGCAACAGTAGTGAGAGTAGTGGGCATGTCAAGAGGGAAGAAGAAAATGAAGCCCTTTTGAAGCTCTAAAAACTTATGCAAAAGGCCCCTTTCATTATAAAAAACCTCTTCTTCAATTGGTGATAACCCTAGACAAAGACAAAAAGAAAAATTTAGGGGGTACTAGATTGTGGATGTGTCACATTTGTCATGATCATTTTAGAGGGAGCTACACAAGGGTGTATTCTCCTCTATTGGGCTTTAAAGCCAAAGGTTGAAGGTTTGTGAAGATATAAAAGAGGATGAGAGGGTAGAGTGTTATAGATTGCACATGAAGGCAAAATTGAAGTCTAAGGGGTTGCCAATGCCAACACAGTCCGCACAATCGGCTATGCATATGCCCTCTATAGTTGGTAGTGCTAGTGCTAGTGGTGACATTCATGTTTCCACGAGAGGGAAGAGGAAGACTATTATTAGTGAGCAGCCAAATACAGTTGAAAGTTTGTTCAATGTGCATGCATGAGATGTGGCAAAGTCCTCCATTGCCAAATTTTATATGCCCATGCCATCCCATTCCATGTAGCACGTTCTCTTTACTTCAAACAAATGTTCAAAGATATAATTGTTGTTGGTTCCTCATTCACACCTCCTAGAGAACA
Organism: Sequoia sempervirens; assembly: GCA_007258455.2. Lineage (NCBI taxonomy): Eukaryota > Viridiplantae > Streptophyta > Pinopsida > Cupressales > Cupressaceae > Sequoia > Sequoia sempervirens. Next base: position 5,999 of record VDFB02324447.1, on the reverse strand, counting down.
TAAACTATGCACTACACTCCTTCACAAAGAATATTTCAAGGTGAGTTTGGTGATGGAGGACATGAGATAGTGTTGGATTAGGACAGGCTGCTCTATTGTCATGGATGGGTGGACCGATATTAGACCTCGGGCCACTTAACAACATCATAGTCACATGTTCAACTAGCTCATATTTTCTTAGAGCTATTGATTGTTCTAGGAAGCGCAAGGATGCAGAATTCTAGTTTCATATTTTGAGAGATGCTATAGAGAAGGTTGGGGCCTCCAATATTGTGCAAGTGGTCATTGATTTGGCACGTGTGTGCAAATTAGCTAGCATGATGGTGGAGGGTGCTTACAAGCACATGATTGGGTGCAACAGGTGGTGATAGAAGCTAGAGATATTCAAATGTGTCATGTCCCCGGAATTGTGACACTAAGATATAAAGCGTTGAAATGTAAAATAAATAAAATACATATTAAAATATACAAAGAGGAATATTAGCAATTTATTATTATCATAATTATAATTATCGAATATAATAATATTAATATCAACAATGCAAAATAAAACTTAACAATCGATATTATTATAATTATTATATATATCATTGCAATTTAAATATTATTATAATTATGATTATCGTAAGATAACATTATAATCATAAATATGATATTGGCAATTTAAATATCATTAATCATTGTAATACATAAATATAAAATAGTCTAGACATAAATAATATATAATAATAATGTACATACAAAATAATAGTATAGGGAATTATAGCAAACTACAGTGATCCTAATTATGGAGCAAATGGGCTGCAGTAATAGATGGAGATAATACTTAGTTATATTAATACAAAGGTTAATCAAAAAATGCCTAACCAACAAACAAGTCATAAGGCACCAATTTAGGGAAGACCAATGAACATTAGAAAGGCAGCGATTCATTAATAAACCACAACCCATGGGAAAAAGGGCAACAAAAACAATTAAGGCATCTTTAATACATAAAAGGAATCGATTATTATTAAGACAGCGATTCATTGACTCGTAGTTATAAAAGGGCACATATCAATCAAGAGTTGCCTCTCTATGCCAAACATTGCATCCATTCAATACTGGTGGTAAAGATATAAATGCATAATAAAGTAGTATATTCAAGGATAGATCGGCATTCAGGAAGATAGTAAAATAAATACAATCAGATCTGCACCAGAAAACAAAGGAAAATATATTCCTTCTGAGTATCAGAGGCAACGAATGAAAAGAAGAATATATTCTGACAAAGAGGGAATCATTTAATAAGAACAATCTCTAAAATCTGTTCATCAATAGATATAGGAAACCGTGGCTTGGAGAAATAGAGGATATCTGCAGAATTGACCAGCAACAAGGAGGTAAGTATTCTATGAATCTGAATAATAAGTTAGATAAATATTTGTAATGGAAAAGGAGAGGAATCTGCAGGTCAATCAGCAGTAAGTATAAAGGTAAATACTTTGTAAATTTCAATAATGAGTTTGAGAAATGCATTATGATTTTAGATATTGATGTTAGTAAATATATTATGAATTTAAATAATAGTGTGGAAAACTAACAATTTACACATAATGATATTTATTCTAGTTGATGTTATTTATTTCTATTGGTGTTATTTGGAATAATAAAATTATGCATGCTACTAGTTGTCTTATAACATTGCTGATATGTTTGCTCCATTAACATTATTGTATGCAATTACATATAATTTGTTGTTTATATTTATTAGTCCAGATAATAACAGCTCTGTATATTTGCATAAGTCTGAGTTATCATATAATGGATATATTACTGATCTGTGTCACTGATTCAATATGTGAAGATAGAATATGTGACTACATTATGAAATAATATTTACATTGTCTGACTGTGGTAATTAGCCATGATAGGGGAGATTGAGGGCCTACTGAAGGGGAAACAGCATGTCGGTCACCTTCTAAGTACACCACCCATCTGGATGACAAGGGCCACATGGGCCAAGAGGGGTGTACTGCTCTTGGGCTTAGAGGAAATGACTATCCAGGCCGCCCTATTGTAGCTGCACCCTCAACATCTCAATATGATTGAGCAATGATGGTTCTGGTACAAGGGAACGGCAGTAGAACACTAGGCACACCACCCCATATGGATGGCAAGGGCCACATGGGGCCAAGAGGGGCATACTGCTCTTGGGCCTAGGGTTTCTTGGGCACCCTATCAGACTATCATACTCAAGGAAGAATGAATTAGGAAAATCCAAAGAAGATTTAATACGCTTATAAAATGATGTTGTCTTATTTTATAAATGTCTACTAACATATTTGCAGGTCTAAACAGGTAGTTGTATCCCTAACCATGTTCTCTTTGGTTTTCTTATATGCATTTTAATTAATATTATCTTGTAAATATTCTCTAACTCCGTTTTGCAGGGGCCTACTCACACTATAAACATTCCCAAACCAAAGGTGATCACTTGGAATTGATAAATTAGGGCAGATTTATGGTTATCCCAAAAAGGGGACATTACAAGATGTTTATTTGCAACCATCACACCTCACTTGCTCTCTCAAGGACATTTTCAAAGAAGGAATTCCTCAAACCTGTGAAGACAAGGTATGTCAGTTATTTTATTTTGTTAGAGAGGATGCTTGAGGTGCAAGAGGCTCTACAGTTGATGATGGTTAATTCAAAAAGAAGTAGATGGTCTACTTCAATCACAGCAGAAAGAAAAAGCATCAAACAAAAAGTTCTTAATGATGATTGGTGGTCCAATGTGAGGTTAAAATTTGTTATTTTTATTAACTTTCTCATTTTCATTTTATTAATAAGTTTATAATTTATAATTTGATTGTTGGTTTTATTTTAAAAAATCTGATTTTAATTTTCTAACTTGTCTTTTTCCAAATTTTTGTTTGCACTTGCAGATATATTTCCTCCTTCATTTCACCAATTGTGGATGTCATTAGATATGCTAATACGGACTCTCCTAGTTTTGGATAGATTTATGAGACATTTGACAGCATGCTTGGAAAAACGAAGCAAGCAATTTCTAACAAAGATCCTAATTTGGGATTTTATGAGCAACACCTTAGGAACATTGTGATGTGGCGGTGGAACACTATGAACAACTCGCTTCATATGGTAGCCTTTACTCTCAATCCCAAATGGTATGCACCAAAAGCTAGTAGGTTGCTTCCTTGTGATGATGAAGAGGTAAAAGAAGGGTTAATGAACCCCCTTGGAAAGATGTATTCAATTGAGGAGTTGAGTTTGTTGTTGTTTTAATCAAAAATGCAAATTAACAGAAAATTCAACACAGTGAACAAAGAACACAGAATTTATCCTGGGAAAACCCTCCTTCTCGAGGGAGAAAAACCCAGCCAAAATATCTCTCTTATATATTGAATTTAAAAGAGAAGAAATCTGCTTACAATCTTGGCCACACAAGGCCAATATAATACAATAAAGAATCGCACCTCACTTAGATGCAAATACACAATTATATGATCTCTCCTTAATGTCGATTTGCTTTATGCAATAATATGATCTGCTATAGATGCACGAACTCCTTGATAAGTGTGAATGCCTCTTTAGAATAAAATCAATGATCAAATGAATGAGCATCTCCTTCCATATATAAAAAGTAAGGTGCCTCTTCACAAGCAAGGCGACTCTTCACAAGGGTCGGCCTCATTCAAGAACCAAGGTGACTTTTCATCTTGGGTCGGCCTTTAAAATAATATTTATATATCATTTATTATTTCGATTTTGAGAAAAGGATATCTCCCGCAACTAAAACATCAACAGAGTTTACTTCGCACACAATGGCTTGCTTTTACTAATCTTTGTGGTCCAACATTCGGCAAACCAAAGGCGAAAATAGATAGAGCTACATTAGCTCAAACGGATCCTATTGAATGGTAGACATGGCATGGAAAAGATGCACCAGAGTTGAGGACACTCACTATTTGCCTCCTTTCACAACTTGCTAGTTCCTTTGTTGCGAATAGGAATTGGTCCACATACAGTTTTATTCACTCTATCAAGAGGAATAGGTTGACCTCTAAACATGCAGAGAAGTTGGTGGTCGTGCATAGTGCTTTGCGACTCCAAGATCGTCAAACTTTAGAGTATCGACAAACTCCAACTTTACAATGGGATGTTGATCCAAAGGATGCCACCTACATTGATGAGGACACACATGAGGGATTAGAGGGAGTCCCATTAGATGAGCCAGCCCCTCATACTCATAGTGGCAGTGACTCGGAATCAAACTCTAATTTTGATGCAGTGTTGGAGATGCTGATTAGAGGCAGCCTCATACTTTCCATCACTATGTTTTACAGTTTGACATTTGTGACTTTGTCATTTTGACATTTGTAGTGCAAACTTGTAGCCTCTAGGCATTTTGGTGTATGCAGTATTACTTTTTTCTAATTTTATATCATATGCACATTAACAATGAATTATGGAAGCAATTAAATATTAATTTGTTTGACTCTCATGTGAACTCTATTATTGTGTTTTAAGGATTATATAATGTATATGTCAATATGATGAATGCCTTATCAATGTTATCATATGAATATTTTTAACTTCCCTATATTTTAAAAAAATTCTATATTTTTATATAGTCGTTCCCTTTGCCATCCCCAAGAATGGCCTCAAAAAAATTCGCCCCCGAAACGCATCTCCCCGTCCCAAAGACTTGGTGGAACATAGAAAAAGAGCTTTTAGATATATATTTTAATACAAGCATGATATTATGAACTATTACACACAAGTGTCATTTTATGAACTATTACACACAAACGTGAGCAAAGGAAAACACAAACGTTGCAAATGAATGCAAAAACACTATAGATGATCTCAAAACTCAAGCATTTGCCACTATCAAACACTTTCCAACGCCTTTGCCACTATCAAACACTTTCTGACGCCTTTGCCATTGTCAAACACTTTCAAACGCCTTTGCCATTGTCAAACGTGGCCGAAAAGGGCACATGTCATGCCCTCACCATGATCAACACTAAAGTATTAAAAATATTAAAAAATAAATATTAACAATTTAAATGTTATTTGTTGTACCCAAACCAAATTTTTTGCTTCATCAAGGCATTTTGCATAAACTAGTCTTAATTTTGCTAAAATGATGTAAAATATAGTTTTGGGCAATATCAAGCATGGAGTTTTGTCAATATTTTGTCAGTCAAAGTCAGTTTTATTGATCAGAACCTGAAGCAGAGACTCAAAATGGAGCTTTTCACGATGGAGGGACATCTCACGACAGCATTTCAAGTTGCACACGATCATTTCAGTGATCGAGACAGAGTTTTCAGTGATTAATTTATGAAGATTTCTCAGGAAAAAGCATAAAAGCGCAACTATAGCCCAAGGGCGCCCAGCTTGTTGAAGGTCAAGATGTTGCTAAAAACGTTCAAGCATCCAGTCAATCTCTTCAGAATTGGTCTGGCTATCCGATAAGCTATCCGGCGAAGCTTTCCGAGACTCACAGCTTCGGCAAACAGCGTCAGAAGTTGAAATCCCTAAAGTTCCAGATGTGAGAATTTTGTCACTTTCAGGCAAAAGCGCACCTCTAGCCTGAGGGCGCCCATCTTAAAGAGGGGGTAAATCTTGGCATTTTCGATAATGGATACAGTCAATCGTTCACAATTAGTCTGCTTATCCGGCGAAATATCAAACGCAATCATCTGAGTTTCAGAACTCCGGCAGCGGTCGTCTGAAGATCAGCTTATAATGGAGTTTTCACGTTTCTGAGCTTCTCCGTTGTTTCCCAGTGCAAGTATAGCCCAGGGGCGCTGGTTTAAAGGACCCTTCCAATGCCAAAATTTGCAGACAGAGTCTTCCTAACATCAGTAGTACTCTAACCTAGCTCCGCAATGCATCATCCAGTTTGTCGATCCGACGTTCTAGGTGATTGTGGCGGAGGTTCTACCAAGCACGTAATTTCACGGGCGGACCAACAAACAATTTGC
>VDFB02324446.1:0-48064 GCA_007258455.2 Sequoia sempervirens | reverse complement strand
GGTATGCACAAGGCCAGATATTGCACATGCAATGAGAGTTGTGAGCAGGTATATGAGCGATCCAGGAATGGAACATTGGAATGCGGTAAAATGGATTCTCTGATATTTGAGAGGTACTACTTTAAAGAAACTATGTTTTGGAGGAACAAATTTTGCTCTAAAAGGATATGTTGACTTTGATCTAGCGGGTGATATTGATAGCAGGAGGAGTACTAAAGGTATGTTTTTACTGTAGGAGGTACTATACTCAGTTGGATTTCCAAGTTGCAAAAGGTTGTTGCACTTTTAACCACTAAAGCTAAGTATGTTGCCACTACAAAAGCTAGCAAGGAGATGATTTGGTTACAACATTTTTTAGAGGATTTGGGACAACGACAAGAGGAAAACCCTTTGTACACTGATAGACATAGTGTTATTCATCTTGCTAAGAATTCAACTTTGCATTCAAAAACTAAGCATATACAGCTCAGATACCACTTCTTCCAGTCAGTTTTGGAGGATGGACAGTTGAAGCTGGAGAAAAATCACACAAGTGAGAATCCTGCATATATGTTCACAAAAGTAGTTACACGAGAGAACTAATTTCCTCATCAATTTTCGTTGGCCTTCACGATTGATAATGGTGGATATAAGAAACTAGTCAGACCTGTAATCCAATGGGAGCTGCAAGTGTAACGGTGTCGTTCAAGATCAGTCTCCAAGTGGGAGATTGTTGGTATGTGGCGATTGATCATGCAAATACTGTACAAACGTCAAGTTTTTTCCGTGTTAACACATCAAGGTTTTCCCACTAACACGTTAGGTGAAAAAAAATGACTTTGTAAGACCCTAACTCTAGAAGCTTCCAAAAAGGCTTGTTATAAGCGGTTGCAATGTATGTTGTGGTATTGATTTGTGAGATTGTAATCTGCTTTGCACTAGATAATAAAATCATTGGGTGACTAAGTTTTTGTGGATGTAGCCCATATTGGGTGAACCATGTTAAATTTTTTTGTTGATCTCTTTTGTGTTATTCTTCATTGTTATTTCTGGGTTATTTAATCTACATCTAATTATTAATGTTTATTGCTCCAATCTATCTGAATTCTAAAACAACTCTACTCCTAGGTTAACAGGCGGGTTTTCTTGCGGGTTGTACCATCCACCCACATAAAAATGTAAGCATGTATAAACATACATTTTGGATATATATAGAATGCTAAAAATATAGATTTATTTTTGAATGGTTATTTGTAATTATAATAATGTATGTAATTGAACACAATACTATAGATATAAATGTCCTTTTTTTGCAAAAATGTCTCATGGTCACTTCAAACTCCAATATATCTCTATCAAATAATAGACTTGGTTACTATTTGAAAAACAACCAATATAAAACAATACCCACCTTTGGTAGAGTAGATTTTTAGCAATTCAATAATGAAAACAGAGTGTAAGCAAACACCTTATGTTCCTTGTGTATGCTTGGACAATTTACATACATGTCTATCAAGGCATGTACAACTATAATATCTAACAAAAGCCCACTTTCAATAATTCTTTGATGGAACACCATATCCTCTTCCAAACCTTCCATTTTGGTAATGGCGCGGAGGATGTTTGGAAAGGTTGCAAGAGTTTGGTCATGATTGCCAAATACATTTGTTTAAAGTGTTTGAAGCAGTTTCGACAAACCCAAATTATGCAAACCCTACAATCATCACAGTCTATGTACCCACATTTCTAGAAGGCATTTCTTTGAAAATTCTTCAAGTCTCATCAAGAAATCCATTATGTGCATATCCTGAAATCATCAGTCCATGAAACCACATTTCTTTGAGGCTTTTGTCTAACAGATACCTACCATGCCTTCTATAAACATCTATATTTTGTGTACAAGTCTAGCAAGGCACTCACGACAATGACATCTAATAAGAATACATTTTCCATTACGATTTGATGGATGTTCATACCCTCTTCTAGAGTTCCATTATGGAAATAGCATGTATGATGTTGACAAATGTTGTGGAGTCTGGTTGTACACTTGCTAATTAGATGTGTTAAAAATTCTCCAAGGATTTTTCAACAAGCCCATCTTGTGCATAATTTGGCATCATTTATTCCATGTCATTGTATCCCATAGAGACATTTTGTCAAGCAATTGACGTGCTTTCTAAATGCTTTCATATTTTGCATGTACATGTCTATCGAGATGTTTACAAGTACAACATCTAACAAATATCTACTTTCAATTATTAGTCCTTGCCTATCTATAGGCGAAGACTTATGTTTTTGGTCGGTCAAATTGACATTAATATTCATCAAAAACTATGCAATCAAAAATATTTCAGAATTTCCTAATGTTTAGGCTATATTTGTAAATTTTCTTCTTATTTATTTGAATTCCTAATTGACACGTAGAATTTAGCCAAGCAATTTTATAATTTTTTATTTGAGAAAAGAAGGAAAGTCATCTTCCAATCATAAGTTAGGCTGGGCAAAAATTAAAACAAGTTTATAATCTTGTTGCATTTTATTCCTACTATGAATTTTTACCTTTTCCTTTTGTTGTTGTTTCCCTAACAAATGGTTGGGGTATGGACTGTAGGGCATGTGTTTATTGCAAATAGGGTTACATTTGGAGGTGACATTCTTAAGATAATTCATGTTCCTTGTTTATGCCTCCACATTTTATATGCGTTCCAAGCATGGGAAATGGTGATGGGAATGGAAGGGATGTAGTTGCCTCCTCTTTCTATCATTTGACTGGCATCAAAGAGCAGGTCTATACAACATTTAAGGCTTTGCAAATTGCTTCCATTGAATAGAAAGTAAAAGAAATTGATGTTGTTGGGTACAATGCTTAAATGGACAACCCCCCATACTCAAGTACCCTATTTTTTTCTTTTTCAATAATGGTCTATCACATATCTCTCAAACAATGTGAATTGTCCAGGTTAAAACCCTCTGCACTTCTCTCATTTAGACAATTCTACTCTTCACCATATTGCATGTAACAATACATGAAGAGTGTGCAGTTTGAATTATGATATTAATATAATGATAAATATATTGATGGTTTTCTTAAGCTTATTACATTTGGAATGTGTTACTATAAACCCAATTTTCTGAAATAATGATTTAGATGTGGGTAACACATTCATTACATTTTGGGTATGATTTGATTTGAAGGTGAGAAGATGAAGCATGGTCAACAATATTCACTACAAATAGTAGGGAAGGAGCAGAGTGGTGCTAATCCTTGTGCTAGAGCCATTATGTTACCCCAAATGGGGTATCATCTTCCTAGAGGAAGAACAGTGTCAATCGTTATCAGTAACTTCATTGAAAGATTGGATGCAATAGTGTCCACCAATTTCAATATTATGAAGTTTCATTCATGTTTGAACCTATGGAGCATTTTGTTGTCATGGAAATTTGTGCGAGCTATCTAATGACACTATTTTATAAATATTTTCTTTGTTGTTTTTGTGAAATGTAAGTGGTGGATTGATTTTTGTAGGTAGGATTTTAAATTTTGAATTAGCTTAAATTATTTTAACTACCCAGGCAAGAAATTAAATCCAATGTTTCTCCCTATGTTTTTGGAAAACAACTCACACATGGAGTGCAATAGAGGGAATATTTGTAGGGTTCCAAGCTCTCTTTTAAGGCTTGATTGTATGTGTGGATGAAAGTGGTCACTACTTAAACGTTGTGTGGGGTATGTGTTACTTCCTTTCCGTTCAAGCCACCAATGGAACAAACAAACTCTTTGTTTTTAACATTGCCAAAGCCTTTAATAGGCAGCTTAGGGAGTCTTTCTACAATGGAATTTGGTCACCATCCTACCTAATCTACAAAAATAGGTTCTTTGGAACAAGACATTAACATCTAACAAAGGATAAAGGAAAGTGGATTTTTGCCAAAAGTTATAGTTGCAATCACCCTGGTAGGCATGTGTGCGAAATGTATAAGCATAGATAAGGGACGTGAATTATTAGTCCCTACCTGTGTATAAGCAAAGACTAATTTTTTTGCTCCATTATTTTTTATTAGTGTTTTTCTCGAAAATTGTGTTAGGGAGCAAAAAAATGTTTATCCTATGGTGTGCAGCTATTTCACCATTAAAATGAAATTTCAAATGATTTTTTTAATTTTTGATTGGAAGCTCTTATTTTTGTTGATGGTTTTTTGTTTTCCATTTACAAATTGTTCTTGCAACCAATAAAAAATGGTGAGAGGAAAATTTTTCTTAGGTCTCTAATGTTTTCAAACTGTGGACATGTCTTCATAATGAGAGTTGCTAGTGGATAGGTGGCATTGTTGAAACCAGTCCATGTGCCTTGTCTTTGCTATAACTTTTTGCATGCATGCCTAACATAACAATTTACCTTAAGGAATTTTGATTCTATTATGTTTTGACGAATCTTCATACCCTACTCTAAAGCTACAATTTTGATGATATTTTCTTGAGAATGGTTTAAATTCTTCTCAATGGTGATTCTTCAACAACTAAGTCATGTTTTAAGTCAGCAAAGAAGAAATTCAATGAGTTTCCTTGCAATTAGAGCTACAAATTCTCGTATAGCTATCAAAGAAAGAAATGGATCCGTGAAGGAGAATGAGCACTAATTGTATAAGGGCCTAGGTATAGTTGATTTTCTCATGGACAAAAACATTATATTCACTATCACAATAGGCTTCCTTGCAAAAGGTATTCAAATTTATGCTTGTTTAAAATGAGATCAACTATATTTTATTTGGTAACTATTTCTTGGTAATACCAAGATATTGTAAAATTAGAATTCAGTATCTCTTGTTTACACCAACTGGGTTTGGATTTGAATCAATGCATGATGGTTTACAAAATAGAGTTGAACATTAGATTACTTCTATTCAAAGCATCTTTAGAAGAAAAGAAATAATATACCATTTCACTGACAAAATAATTAGTTAACTTTTTCAACTCATTTTGTTGGAATAAAAAGTTGTTTCTAGTGTGAGGATGTTACACTGATGCCTTCTCTGTAAAATGGATTTGTTTTCATGGAGATTTTTGTATTTGTTTTTAGTGTTAAAGTATGTGTTCCATTTTAGATAAGTCTAAATCTAGATTTGGTTATTTGTTGTGGTGATTGAGAAAATACTAAGGACACAAGGTCATAAGTTGGAAAGCTCTTCTTGATCATCAAGGCTAAAGATTTAGAGGCTGCATTGTAAAGAATGAAGGTTGAAGTAAGTTGTGGTGTGCATTTTGCCATGGATTATATAATATTATGACTATCTATGTAAAATAAAAAAGAATAGAAAAGAGTATTGGTGTGTGTAAATTTGGTCAGGTTATTGATAATAATTTCATATGGGATTCCTACTACTTTTAGGGAAAGCTCTCAATGTACTCCATTTCATTTGCCTTTTAACCTGTATAAAACTAACAATAAGGAAGAAATTTTAATTAGAATTACTCATGAGCTAATTGTAGATTTCTTCCATTGAGTAGAAAGAAAAAGAGGGGGGTTGGAGTTTTCATCACAAGAGGTTGTGGCAAGAAAATAATTTTTTTATACAAATTCTTAGTTTCTACAAGCCTGGGTATTGATCAATCATCACAAGTATTGTCTTTGCTTCTGGTATTTTACTCTTTACTTGCATGTAAGGATTTTGCACCATGACTTCATGAAATAAGAAATGATGAATTTGGTAATGAAATAATGAAAATAGAGCCTCAAAGTGATGCATTGATAGTGCAAAAAAAAATTGCATCCACAAAAGGGAATGCTTGAGTTTGTTTTGTTTTACTCATTTCTTCCATACTAGGTGCATTGGAGCCTTGCCCTTTCAGTGCATTTGGTAGGGACTCCAGTTGCACCACAACCTGTGTTCTTTGAAGGAACTCCATACCTTGTTAAAAAACTCCTATTTTGGCACAAGCTTGGGGGAAGTTGTTAAAGGTTGTAGAGTTTTCCTTTCCACCTGCCAATTTAATCTTCTTACATGTCTCCTAGGAATTTTGAACAAGCTCGTTTTGCAGATATCTTGAAATCACTATAGTCCATTAGACAACTTTCTTTGAGGCATGTTACCACTATATTTTTGCCTTGCTTCACTAAAGTCATTTTCCAAATTATAAGCAACTTATTCTTAAGCAGGTGGTATTTTGTGTTATCATTTGAACTCGGACGGTGTTTTGTGTAGTTCATCGAACCCCCCACCTTGCCGCTTGTGCATATTTTACACCACATTCCCATTTTCTTAACCCAAACGGTGTTTTGTGTGTTTTGTTGAACTTTCCTTTGATGCTTGTGTGGTGATTATTATTTGGGCAATATTTTGCCATGATGTTCGAACTCAGGCACATATTTGTGAAGTTTGTTGAACTCCTCACTTTACCGCTTCTAGATATTTGTTTTCAAATTTTAGAAAGACAGTTATATTGGAAGTGGTGATGTGACAACTACCACGTGTCATGAAGCAAGTTAAGACATTAAATGCTCATCCACTTCCATATTTTTTTGTGAAGTCAAGTCTTAAAAGGTTTAAGGTGTTGGACAAACATTCTCATTGAAACAAAATTCTCTGAGGATGAGCTAGATGAGGCGTGAAAACTCAAGCTGCAGGGTCCACCATTAAGGTATTTTTAGAATTCACCTGTTTTAGTTTGTTTTTAGGACTATTTATGCCTGCATTATAGAAAAAAATCCATTATCAAAAGCTATTAATTCTCATCCATGGTGAGGTTAAATATGCAGGTTACAAATATGTGTCTGGGTTAATCTATGAGGGACTAGAAATTGGTGATACCCATCTAGGGCCTATTAGTTTGGATGAATTGAGAAAAAAATTCAATAAACCCAATCCTCCACCCATCATTGAACGAGTGATAGATAGTAGGTTTGTTGAAGTTGTTGCATTTCCCATAAGCGTGCAATACCCCGAACTTATTCTAGAATGCATTAGGCATTATAATTCACAAACAAAGGAGGTTAGAACAGAAGATAATAGACTTGTTTTGAAATTTCAGAGGTCCACCTTTGTGTCTTTCCTAAGGATTCCAGAGAGGGATGAGTATTCACCAATGAACATGACAAATTCCTAAATTGAATTTATTGCAAAGAAAGGGGTTTACAGATATGTGATAGCAAAGAATTGGTTGGAAAAACCTAAAAAAGGTAAGTCCCAATTGCCTCAAAACCTACACATAAATCATTTTGTAGAAGAAGTGATCGACATTGTGGTGTTGTTACATAGGGTAAAGGAAATGAAAATGTTCATGGCTTTGAAGAGTGGATGTATTTCTTCATCCAGATTATATTGAGTGGAGAAAAATTCCTGGATTGGGCAGAAATTATTAGTGATTGCCTACATGAGTTGATGACATTTTTTACCCTCAACAAGTTTTTTATACATCCACGTATTTGATATATGCCCTTGCCAACACTAGACCCTAGCCTAGACTAAGACCAAGTGACTTTCCTCCAGGGAAAGTGCCAATTTATGATTATTTGGATAAACTCTAGCTTCACAAGAGCTTTTTTCATTTTAGAAGGGTGGCTAACACTTTCACCATGAGAATGGTTAGGGAGTTACAAGGACATCCTACAATGCGACTAACAACTGAAGCAATGCAATTTGTGGACTTCTATGGTAGTCATTTTATTCAATTCCAGAGATTCTCATACATAAGGGTTGGTGGATATGTTGGATTTCCTATAAAATTGCCTAAGTATCTTGGAGATAAGTGGGTGATTATTGAAGTAAGCAGGCAGTTGGCTGATGTTAACAGATTATGCCAAGGCAGGAAAAGATTGACAACTTGTTTCCCTTTTGGTTTAGGTGCTTATAGTTGTCAATCAATGTTTAATGCCCTAAATATTGAAAAAGAGTTGTCTAGGTATAACATGCCTTCATATGAGGAGCAAGTTCCTTTTGATTTACAAGATTATATTAAGAAGAACTTGAAATTAAGCCCCAATTTTTATCACCAATCAAGCCTTGAAGATTATTGGGCTGATTATTTTGATGAATATGAGGTCAGGAGGAGGAGTTGGATGGGATTGACAGTGGAACAAATAATCATTTATGATTTGAAGTTGGATTTACAAGGCATTGTGGAAGATGGGTTTGACATGGTAGACCCAGTGTATACTGAATAAATAGAAGACTGGCCTATTCCTTCCATGGACTATAATTTTAGAGAGAAAGAGACTATTGAAGCAAGGATTGCTGATGTTTTGACTAGGACACAAGAATGGGTGACCAAGAAGAAAACTGAACAGTCACACCCTCACACTAGGTTTAAATATTCACAACCCGCTGAAGGAACTTCTCAAGCCTCTGCGAGCGGGCAATCAACTAGCAATGTTTCTCAATCGTTATCATTAGGAGCCCAAGGAGATGATGATGAAGACCCACCAGATAAGAATGTGTATTCACAAACCTATGGAGAAGACATCTTTAACATGCCTACTCTAGAAAAGGAAAATGAAGGAGAAGAGCAAGAGGAGGGTTTGGAAAACCTAAATATCAATTCCTCTCCCTCCCAAGATGAATCCCTTGTTAGAGAGGTAGGCACATCTCATAAGCCACAAACAATTGCACTTGTAAAGGACACTCCTGCATTCACTAGGACATTATTCGAGTCCCCAAGTCTAGTCCCCAAGTCTCAAGACAACTAAGGTTTTAGTAACTCCAACCTGGTTGGAGAATTCATTGCCATGAAAAAGAAAGGCTATACTACCTAGTTTTCCTAAGCAGGATATGGTGGGCCAACTATTGCAAAGAACTTCAACCCCAAAACCTAAAAATTTAAAGACTACTGCTAGGTTGATAGATGATACAAAATCAAGAAGGCTCTAGATAGGGATTGTGCACCCTTTAGTGGAAAGAAATGTTTCTCAAGCAGTAGCAAGTGATTTCAAAGTGAATAGAGTAGACCTCAGTCCTCCTACCAAGGATGGAGATGTTCAAAAAAATTTAGGTATCTGCGGCTATGATGGTTGAGAGATCGAAAAAGGATAAAGAAAGTAAAAATGAGTTGAAAGCCCAGGTTTGAGACTTGACCGAATGTCTAAGGTCTATCTTTGAACTTGTTCCTTAGCCCCTCTCTCAGGTTGATTCTTCTGTAGAATCTCTAATTGTAGTTGGAAAAGAGGCCTTGACTAAAATTAAAAGTTGACAAAGCCTAAGCAAGGATGTGGATGATTGGAATGAATCTCTGATTAATAAGGGAAGCATTTTTATTACTAAATCTATAAAATGTTTCCAAGAGACAAATGCTTTGAAAACCACTTTAGGGGAAGAGATCACATTGACTAAAAAACAAGAGAGGCTATGGAACAATTACCAAATTGAATTGAAGTTAATGTTAAGCTCAAACATGGAAAAGTTAGCTACCAACTAGGTTATACCTAATGCTTTAGACACTCGTTACCTGTCATGGATTAAAGGGGTGGAGTGGAAGTTATAGATTGCTAAGCAGAGTTTGCAGAAGCTTAAGGAAATCATTAATGAATGCACTGTTGTTTCAAAAGAAGCACTAGGTACCTTGGTGGCTCTTGGTTTACTTTGAAATAAAGGTGAAATGAGGAATGACATGGATGCTAAAATTCTAGTAGAAAGCTTCCAAAAAATAGTTAAGGAGACACTTGATTAACCTTCACTTAATGTTGAGCATTTGCAGAAACTTAGTGAATTACACCTGGTCTCATCTCAAGGAATTGATCTCATAAAGGTTTGTGAATGTCACATGGAGATAGTTAAGGATAGTCATCTGACATGGAGGGTGAGGATGAAATATGTAACTATTCCCCAGCATAAAGACTTAATGCACATCCTCAAAGATTTCTAGGCTTGGCGAAAGAAACCTTTGGTGATGGCCTAGCTTCTCTTTCTTTCTTCTATGTGTCTTTTTGTTTGATCGGCTATGGACATAAAGAGGCAGTTACTCATCTGCCTATTTAAACGTATCTATTTTCATATGCTCTCTCTAGACATTTTTTTGAAGACTGCTCAATACTAGTTTTGTTACGAATGAAATTATTGCTTTGTTTGTGTGCATTTTAGTTGTGAAGTTAATTTGGGTTCTTGAATCTTTGTATTTGAGAGAATCTTAATGCATATCTTATCCTTGTGTGACTAATACAGTTCTTCATAATTGATTTCATTTCTCAAATGGTATTGGGCGTATATTTTATTTCTGAATAGTTAA
This sequence comes from Sequoia sempervirens, assembly GCA_007258455.2. Lineage (NCBI taxonomy): Eukaryota > Viridiplantae > Streptophyta > Pinopsida > Cupressales > Cupressaceae > Sequoia > Sequoia sempervirens. The sequence continues at coordinate 37,872 of VDFB02324446.1, read as the reverse complement.
TTAGTCTTTGTGTTGATACTTCTTATTCGTTGGATCTCGCACTTGATATTTAGATTTTTTTTGGATATTAGGTATACCTTTCCTACTTTCTAGTTAAAATCATACATGGTATTTAGTTTTAGTATTTTAATTCATTGAAAATCATGTGAGGGAATTGTACCTCAATAAAATTCAGAGGATATTTATCTTTGTCTAAATGTTGATATTCAGAGTTGTTTGGTTAAGTTTGGCACCTTTTGGGCGTAGGATTGTAACTTCTCAAGGTGCCCAATCTGTTAGCCAACAAGACACATTTTCAAATAATTTACATACCTGAAAATTTCTTCCACGGTTAACATACAAGTTGATAAGGGCGCACTGAAAACTACAACATCTGAAAAAAAATCCACTTTTGATTATCCTTTGATGGATGTTGAGGCTTGCTTACAAAGCTCCCATTGTGGAACATGTTGGGAGGATGGTGGTCAAGTTGAATTTGTTGGATTTGGTGAAATAGTTTCAATGCCTCCTAAGGATGCCACTACTTTTGGTAAGCAAAAATTATAATAATATTTCATGAAAAAATGTTTGGTTCTGCCATGTCATCAAAAACTTGACCAACACCCATCATATTACCACCGTTTGCATAAATATTGATTAGCTAATTTCAAAAGAGGGTAAATACCATGTGAGTGATGAGAGATTAGATTTTCTTGCCCTATGAAAGATGAATGTGCAATGCTAGTTGCAACACATAGAAATGTGTAGTAGATGATGATGATGATATCTACCATGGAAATGCTTCCTGCAATGCATTCCGCCATTATCACTAAAACATAAATATGCCAAAAAAACTTGCATTTGATGTGCTGAAAAAATCAAACATAGGGAAAAAAGACCAACGGGAAAATGAACAGCTATGATCACTTTGATCATCTTGCACGAGCTATGGGAATAGAGTTGTTGATTAGTAATTTTAGGTTTGTCATATTCATATTAGATACGACTTCAGCATAAAAAATATCTCATTGCTCATAGTTACTTAGTCAAACAACAACTTTTGGTTTAGATATATGCTTACCCATCATGTTGTAATCTACATGTTTGAAAAGGGAAAAGATGTTGATATCCTTGGATGATGATCATATTTGGTTTGTAGAGGATGACCATGATGTCTTGGGGCTATCTTCTACATTTACAGTGGAATTGATCCCTCTTGATCATTACTCTAATTTATGGTTGGTAAAGTTTCCTTTATTTATTTTACATCGGTTTCCCTCTTCCTAGCAATGAAATCCTTATCTGTAGTGGTCTATCTTCTCCCATTGATTATGTTCTCAAAGATTGATGGTCGATATGGCCTATGTTTACTCTTATCCTTGTCAAACTAAATGTCAAAGTGTTTTGTGCATTTGTAATGGGTTTGCAACTTTCTTATCGTAGTGTGGCTATGATGGCTTTATGGTTCATTTTTGTTTAAGCATTTTGAGGTCACTACTTAGTTTTTAGAATGTTTGATGTGTTTCCCGCAATTATCTATTGTTCAAATTTCTTGCTTCCACATCGACATCCAATGTTCAAATGAGTTTTGAAATGTTTACCTACCCCACCATTTACTATTTATTTTAACCTACAATAATATGTGCTTCAAACTCATGGGTTAATTTCAAATGTGCAACATGCTTGGCAAGCCTATTGGTGCTTGGATGCCTCCTCATCATTAATGGTATGTCAAGTTGATGTTCCATATGTTTTGATGTGTCCTTGTAGGGAATGGATTGGGTGTTCATCTCAAGCCTTGCACATATCATAGTGAGCATGTTTATTTCAAAATATTTCTCCCATGATGTAAAGACATGTCTAATATTAATTTGATCAACTAGCGGGCTTGTGGTGGTTTGTTTACTTGGTGGTTTCCCTTTTGTCATTGGACATCCTAGTGATTCACATTCATGATTTTTAATCTTGAGGTCATTTATTAGTTCATCTCATGTTATCCTTTCTTTTGTTTTGGGAAGGATGTTATATGTATGTCGTTGGAAATGAAAGGATGAAATTTAAAATTCCCCTCCAACATTTGAATCCAAGTGTTGTATTAGTGGATTGGAGAAGGAAAAAGAGTTGGATGTTGATTTATTAGGGTTGATTGGAATATTGGTATACATTAAAGAGAAAATAAATGTAGATTTCTCCTTGCATCATATAGTTTATTGAATAACAACGAATATGCAAGTCTTATTTCTATTGTATTAATGTGATGTTGCTTTTGTAATTAGTTACATAAATGAGTATAAAGTGTAATGTTCAATATTCAAATTTATCCATGAACGTGTGTGATTTTAATAGTTTTCCAATTTATCTTAATCACATTTGTTGACTCAAGCATTGCATTTGTTTGGTTTTTCTTCATATATACTTTACAATCCCTTTATAATTTTTTTATAAGGTACCCTTTCAAAGTAACATAGGAAGTATATGGATTCGTTGATGGATGTGTAATACATGTTCTTGTGATTAATTTGCAATGTCATTTCTTTCTCATATATGCATACAAAGCTCAATTTATGTGTGGATTTTTCAAGCGTATTCCTTTATGTCATCTTATTTAAGGTGTTATAGGCTATTTTCACCTTTAAGTAATTTCCATTGTTGGTGAAATTTTTACTCTATTGTTCTTGCTAGATGAAGGCACTCATCTATAATTAGTTTCAAAAATCTACTACCATCTTGCACTTAACAAGAAATCAAACATCAACCTTAATAGTTAGTTTGGAGTTATTTGACCCATCATAATGCATTGATTTCACTACCCTACGACCATAAAGTGTCTAACACCCTCATAGAGTTCATTTACAATCCAGAATTTGCATTGCTATTACTATTGTATTCATCCATGAAGTGAGATAATGTATCAATATCTTGAGGGGTCTAGAAGCTTGTGCATCATAGTCTCAACATGTCTATTGCATCTTGTAGTAGAAGTGTTATATCCTTAGTCCAAGTTAAACTAGCAAGTTGATTCCTAGTGACAAATTTAGAGGATTTTAATGTGTTTTGGGATATGATTTACCTAAGGGTTCATTATATCATGGCTTATTTTAAATATGTTCATGAAACACACCTTAGGGAAAACCCCCCTTGGTCTTCCAAAACCTAAAGAAGGAGATATCCATCCTTATCTATTGGTCCTTTCATGCCACAATATAATCATAGTATTTAGTTTCACCTTTTATGACACATCCATGGAATTGGTTATTAATGCTCAAATATTTATGATTTTTGGACCCACATGTTTGAACACCAATGACTTGGCATCATTGCCAAGGATGAAGATATTTGAAAAAATAATTGAAGACCCTTGTAATATCACTAGTTAAAAAAAAAATTGTAGTGTTGTTTTGTATGTGTGTAGTATTGGCAACATATTAGCTTACACTAGAAAATTGACACACAAAGAGATTGAACTTTGATTTGCATTTTAAAGTTAATGCAAATAAGGAAAGAGTGAAGGGTGACAACTCTATTGAAACAAACCCAACTTGAAGATAAAAGGAAAGAGTTGAAGACATTAAAGAGACCTCCAAGAATGAGAATATACCACAAATCATGCAAGAAATTAGTAGGCTATATAGAGAGAAAGAAACATAAGTTTACCGAGTCCTCTCCACAAGAGTATGGGGTGGGTACTTTTGGTGGAAATGTGTATTTATTGATTTAAGGGATCAATATTAGTACACCTTCAATGAGTTTGTAAATAACATTCTTAGGACTTAGAAGAGGAATTATAGACATGATTATAATATGTGAAGTAATGATTTTCCCATTGGAAAAAGGGTTATGGTCTGATCTAATGATTCATAAGTTCAAAGGTTAAGCATGCTTGAACCTCATGCTAGAGCATGGTAAGCAGGCTCATTCCTTTGTCCCCAACTCTTTCATTTGGGAAAAATAAACTTGAACATGATACAAATTTTCATGATGCTAATGAACCTACATAGTTCAAAGGTGATTATGGGAAGAGAGATTTATTAGGAGTTGGATCTATTAGACCACTTGAAACAAAGGCAATAATAACTATAGGGACAAATCAAGCATCAATAGGCTCAATTAACTTAGCAAGCCTAGATATTTAATCAACAAAATCAAAATGAACATGCTTGTGTTCCACATCATCAAGTTCAAAATCAACAACATAGTCCTTTCCAAAATAGTATCCCAAATATGAGAATCCCATCCTATAGGTAGGCTCAAAGATTTCCACTAGTAAGGTAGCCTTTCAAAATGAATATATTACCAACAATTGGATTTATTTGAAATCATTGACTATCCAAATGTTATTCCTAATGAAAATATGGGAATATCCTGAAGTTCCAAGGTAACAATGCAATTATAGGAACACTTAAGGAAATTCATCAACGTCATAGATGAGTATGAAATTAAACATGAGGAAATGATGATGAAATTATTTGTTCAAGACTTGGAGTAAAGCACTAAATAGTGGTACCATAATTTACCTAATGACTATTGTTGCCCAATTTTCACCTATGGGGCTAAATCGACAGGGCAATCTATGTTTCAGATGTTCATAAGGGCCAAATAGGACATTTGCATCGAGGGTTAGGTCATCCATCTGATGCCATTTCACAAGGAGCTCGGTTGGAAAGCCTGCCTCAGTCAAGTTCGACATGAAAATCCTCTAAGGAGAAAGTCGGCAAGACCTTCTAGTTGTCTTGCCGACTAGCAAGGGTTCTATTCATTTTGAAATGTCCCGATCGGCTAGACATTTTCATCACTAAGAGGTCTTGCCGCGAGGAGGAGGCTTCACTGAAACGAAGGGTCTTGGAGAAAGTTGGGGCTCTCGCTGTGATGTCTCGGTGACTAGCAGGGGTCATGCATACAGTGGTTCGAGCTCACCAAGAGTTGAGGCTTTCGCCATGAGGTCTTGCCGACAAACGAAGGTCATGCTAAGGGTCGTTCAGGTTGGCTTTGAGGAGAGGGGTTCACATTTGTTGAGAGGTTTCGATGAAAAGAAATGTCATCGTGAAGAAACAAAAGGAGCTCACCGAGATGTCTCGCCGACAAGTGGTGGTCTTGCCGAAGTGATAGGAGCTCGGCGAAATGAAATGATCTTAGTGTAGGGTCTCACTGACCAAGCGACGTCTCCCCGAAATGAAGTGAGCTCGGCAAAAGAAAGGAGTTCACCGTGTTGTCTCGGCGACCAAGCTAAGGTCTTGGAAAAAGCTTGTTCCTTCGATATGATGTCTCCCCAACCGAGAATGGGTCTCACCGAAACAGATTGCTTTCGGCATAAGATGGTGGTCGTTGGGTTGAGGTCCTGCCGACCAGAGAGGGTCTTGGTGAAGGGTTGTGCCTTCGGCAAGAGGTCTCACTGACACATGTGTGTCTCGCCAAAGGAGTTGCACTCACTAACAGAAGGCTCGGTCGGTGTAATGTCTCACCAACCGACGGGGAGTCTCATCAAACGAAATGAACAGAGCTCGGGGAGAGTGAAATGCTCTCGTTGGGATCTCTCGGCAACCAAGAAAAGTCTCCCCGAAATGGTCTAAGGTCATTGAAAGATTGTGACTTCAGTAAGAGGTCTCACCGACAGGGCAAGGTCTCGCCGAAATGAAGTGCCCTCGGTGTGATGTCTCGGCGAATGAAGGTGGTCTCCCCGACTCTAAAAGCTCTCACCGAAAGGATAGGGAGTTCACCGTAATGTCTTGACAACCAAATAGAGTCTCGTCGAGAGGGATTAATATCAACATGAGGTCTTCTCAACTTTCCAAAGTTTTTCCAAAAGGGATTGTTATCGAGGAAGGGATCCCTTCTTCGCCATGAGGTCCTGTCAACAGATGAAAGTCACACCGAAGGTTGTTCACAAATTGGTGTCGGTGAGATGTGTCGGATACTAATGGAGGTCTTGCCGAGATGAAGCGAGCTCGCCCAGAGAGTTTTACATTAGTATATCGTCTGGCTAACAGGGTGAGGTCTTGCCAAAGAATGGTCTCGATGTAGTGTTTTTCCTTTGGTAAGAGGTCTCACCGACACATGGGTGTCTCACCGACGGAGGAGCACATTGGTATGACTCCTGAAGGCTCGCCATGAGGTCTTCCCGAAAGTGAAAAGTCTTGCTGATGGTTTCATGGATGTTGATATGACTTTTGAACTCGCTATATGTTCTTGCCGATTGTCATGAGCTATGTCGATAACAGCTGAAGAGAATAATCGCATCGGGGTGACACGATTAATGTCTCACCGACATGCGATTCAGTCTGAAGTGAATTTTGACCGTCTGGAAATCTACGTGGCATGAGCTCAACCAATCAGAGGGAGCTAAGGATGCACCATGAGTCATTTGACTATTTGAATCCCCCTATCAGGAAGATCAACATAATGAAAGCAATGTGGATCTGTTCTGAGATAAAGTGATGAATCAATTGATATCCAGGAGGTGTCATCGGTAAACAAAAGGGTGGAAATTGCAGGGGTAGCTAGGTATCAACTGGCATGGGTAGATAGACATTAATGATAAGGGCTTCAAGGCATTCAAAGTTGCTCAGCAAGAAGTTTGGAAGTGAACATGAAGGCCAGAGATTGGCACATTAAATGCATTGCAAAAGATCTGAGGGTTTCTCCTGAGGGTGATCTTTCACACCGACATGGATAGCGGAGATGCAACATTAACTTCCTTCAAAGATCTAGGGGCATATTTTTCAAAAAAATTGATATTTTTGTAAGCCCAGAGGAGCCGACACAGTTTTGTATATAAGGCATTTTTTGCCTCTTTGTATGGAGTTCTCCTTATGCTTTTCGAAAGTCTGTGACTTTTGCAGTCCTTTCTCAGATTAGCAAAATTTTGTAACTCATTTTGGAGCATGTTATATAAAACTTACCTTGGTTACCATTGATGGTTCATTTTTTCCTTCTGGTTCTTGTGAAGTATTGTGCATTTTTTAAGTGATTCATCAAGCTATTTAGTGAAATATTTCTTTTCCTTATAGCTTTTGTTTCATGTTAGCATGCCTTTCTTTGCAAAAGTAGCACTATGTAAGTTACAAACTGCATTTATCCAATTGCACATGAGCTTTTAATTTGGGAAAATATGCTTTTCCTTCTTGAAAGTGTGTGCATGTCAAACTTGTTTGTATGCATAATCTACAGAATCTTGTTATGTAGTCCCATGTCCATCATCAGTATTCAAGTGTAACCTAAGTATTCCATTGCTCTTATTAGTTCGGTGTATCACCATAGGATTTATTTTTTATTTTTTATGCACTCCTTCTCCCTTTCCCTTTACAGAATCAGTAGTTTAGGTGACACCAAAGGAAGCCGACCTTCTCTGGAGGTTGACCTCTGTCTATAAGTGACCCATAGCTTTAGAGGTCTTCCCATGTTACACTGGATAGTTGAGTTTATATTCAGTAGGGTGCAACTTCAGATTGATAACAGTTTTGGCACGCCCGGTGGGACTGTCGAACAAACAACTTAGAAATTATATGTCTATTACTGATTTTTGATATGCAGCCAGTAAATTTCAGGCCTTTTGGAGGTAAAATATCAGCATATCATGGCGACTCCAACTTCATAACAACTAGTTCCAACAGCCCAGGTGTTTGCAATTAATAAGGTGTGATCTTTAGGCTTGTTATACCTCATGTCTTATCTCTACAATGTTTAGTTATCAGCAATATAGTTACTTGCCACCTCCATTGCACGAGAGTCATGTGTATATGTCCTCTCATCAGCCATACTATATAGAACAGCCTGTTGTTTTTATGTCAAATGACCCGATATCAGCAGATTACTAGTATTTTCATCATGTTTCCCACCCTCCCACTCCTGGTCAACCTTTATGTTAGCCATTATATAATCAAAATCAACCCTAGGAGGAGGTTTTTGATGCTAACCAACATAATTATTTACATAATTAGCCTCAAAAACATCCATACCAGAACATATTGGACCTGTTCCAACAAATTGACCATATGTTGTGGGATCTAAGTCAAGGTTTTCATAGTATGGACATTAATGATATTAGTAGGGTGCTTGCCTGCTTATCTAAGATATTGGTTGATATCAAGGTGCAGAAAGGTACCATTATGCAACAATAGGAGTTGGCTGATCAATCATTTATTTATGATCAAGAGCGGGTGACAAAAAGAAGGTAGTTTGAGGAAAGCTTGGAAAGAGATATAGCTGCTAAAGAGGAGTAGATCAAGTCTCTATCTGCTTAGGTGCAAAGTAGTCAAGCTTATTTTGATTATCAATGCCAATCAAGGTATGAAACTTCCAGTCCTAGTCTCAACCCAACTCTTCCTATAATATTGAACAATCCTGTCAATAAAGGAGTTCCCAAGTCCAATTTTCCAAGCTTCAAGCAAGCTAAACCTCTTCAGCCTGCTAAATTTAAGTCCCCAAGTTTTAGAAATCTTGTTTCAACTCAGGAATCTATCCTTAAGCAAGCTCAACCTGTGGAGAAACCTAGGAAATTTACTTTCCCAAGTTTTATGAGCTCTCCTTCTGTTCAAGAGCCCTTTATTGAACAATGGAATCCTTGTGAAGAACTCATTAGGGAGGCTCAACCAACCCCTTATGTTCTAGATCAACCTAAAAAAGAGATGCCCGTAGAGGAAGAAACAAATCTTTTAGCTTCTGTTATGTTTGAACAATAGTTGGGGAATGACAAATCAAATGTGATAATGCAGGCAAATGAGGCTGTAGATGAAGAGCAGACCTTTGGTCCGCACAACACAATCAACATGATGGAGAATGGAAGTGTGAACTTGCTACATTTAGCCATGGAGGAATACAAACTACAGCTGGAAAAGGCTGAACATGAGAAGAATTCTCAAAATGTTTCTGGCAATGTTTTAGCTAATGATCCTCCCACTGTTCTACAAGATGGTGAAAATGTTCCAATAGGACAACAAGGTGAAATGGTGGAAAAGGATGACCAAGAAGAGCAATGTACAGTTTGGAATGAAGAAGGTGTGGTTTTTCCCACTCTAAATGCTATCTCAGAGTTGCAAGAAAACATCAAGAAGTTGCAGGTTCAAGAGTCAAGACAACAACATGAAGAGGCTAAAAAAGGTGATGTAGGTCATGAGACCATAGCTTCATTTGTTGAGCTTCCATGTTTCATTCAGTGTGATGAGGAAAGCATAAATCTGGTCATAAGTCAACAACATGAGGTTGAAGAGGAGCAGTGTACAACTGGATTTGATACTTTTGAGCATGTTGTGCTTGAGAAAGTTGATGCGGAGCTATATGAAGAAGTGTACACTGATATAATTGAACACTTTTGTTCAAAATTGGAGGACAAAAATTTAGATCAACTAGAGGGGTTTGGCACTCATGTAGAAATTCAACAGCAGATTCACAAGTTTGAACAAAAACTCTCTCATGAACCTGCTACACGATGTCTTATAAGGTCTCATGAGCTTCCTTTCTGCTATAAAGCAGAGCTTGAAGCTAATTTATCAACTGAGAGTTCATCTCAGGATAACCCTTCACTGTTTGAACACTTGCCTGCCTCCATAGAAGAGGACAAGCCTGATTTGGAGCATTTTTCTTTGAATAGTAATGAGAATTATAAGCAGCTTCCTTTCTAGTCTATAAAAAATCCTGAGGTTGATGAATTGATTGAAAGTGTGTTGGAGGAATCCATCTCATTGTTCCCCATTGAAGGAACGAGTGTTCATTTTGAAAAGCATGAGCATACTGAGGAGGTTACTACTTTTCCGTCAAGTCAGCCACAGGGGTTATACCTTTCCAGCCAGCAAGGTGATAAAATGGCAGCCCATGAACAAGAGGTTAGCAAGAAAAGTTCAATATTTTCCTTTACCAGAGGTTGTCCAATCAGATACCTAGCCCAGATGGAGTCTAATACAACATCAATGGTTAATCAGGTACTCACACATGGAGCCACAGTTGAAAGTGGCATAAAAGATGCACTTGCAGTTAAAAAAGAGTGCGTACAATTTACTTATTCTCCTTTGAATACAAATGCATATGATCAGTTTAAGGGGGTAAGTGAACTTGTTCACCTCTTTCAAGGTGCAGTGCATCATTTCGTTAAACATTTTTCTGTGTATCATTTTTACTCAGCTATCCTTAAGCATGCAAGTCATTATGCTTTGAAAAGAAAGGGTCGCTATTTCAACCATCCTATGAATGGTTTCGCTTGACCAATTTCTCACTGGTTAGTGTAGGGTAGGTTTAGATGCAGTTTACATTCCCTAAGTGTTGTCCCAACACAGTAAATACTATTGTTTCAGTTTTTTCCTGTTTTCAATAAGTTTCAATGTCCTGATCTGTTTCTTGAGTTACAAATGCATTATAGTCATGTGCAAGGCTACTCTGAGTCCATTCCTAAGTTTTCCCAATGACTCCATGCCCAATGAAAAGGCCTAGGCTACTGGTTCTCATGTTTATCAGGCAGACATCTAGCTGAGGTCGCTAGAAATGTTGCCCAATATTCACCTATGGGGCTAAATCGGCAGGGCAATCTGTGTTTCAGATGTTCATAAGGGCCAAATGGGACATTTGCATCGAGGGTTAGGTCATGCATCTGATGCCATTTCACAAGGAGCTTGGTTGGAAAGCCTGCCTTAGTCAAGTTCGGCATGAAAATCCTCTAAGGAGAAAGTCGGCAAGACCTTCCAGTTGTCTTTTCGACTAGCAAGGGTTCTATTCATTTTGAAATGTCCTAGTCAACCAGACATTTTCATCGCTAAGACGTCTTGCCATGGGGAGGAGGCTTCACCGAAATGGAGGGTCTCGGTGAAAGTTGGGGCTCTCACTGTGATGTCTCGACGACTAGCAGGGGTCATGCCAACAGTGGTTCGAGCTCACCAAGAGTTGAGGCTTTCACCATGAGGTCCTGCCAATAGATGAAGTTCATGCCGAGGGTCGTTCAGGTTGGCGTTGAAGAGAGGGGTTCACGTTCGCTGAGAGGTCTCGGCAAAAAGAAATGTCATCGCGAAGAAACTAAAGGAGCTCGTCAAGATGTCTCGCTGACAAGTGGTGGTCTTGCCGAAGTGATAGGTGCTCGGCGAAATGAAATGATCGTGGCGTAGGGTCTCATCGACCAAGTGACGTCTCTGCAAAATGAAGTGAGCTCGGCGAAAGAAAGGAGTTCACCATGTTGTCTCAGCGACCAAGCTAAGGTCTCGATGAAAGCTTGTGCCTCCGCTATGATGTCTCCCCAACCGAGAATGGGTTTCACCGAAATAGAATGCTTTCGGCGTAAGATGGTGGTCATCGGGGTGAGGTCCTTCTGACCAAAGAGGGTCTTGGCGAAGGGTTGTGCCTTCGGCAAGAGGTCTCACCGACACATGGGTGTCTTGTCGAAGGAGTTGCACTTACTGACAGAAGGCTTGGTTGGTGTAATGTCTCACTGACCGATGGGGAGTCTCATCGAACAAAATGAACGGAGCTCAGGGAGAGTGAAATGCTCTCGCTGGAATCTCTCAGCGACCAAGCAAAGTCTCCCCGAAATGGTCTAAGCTCGTTGAAAGATTGTGACTTTGGTAAGAGGTCTCACCGACAGGGCAAGGTCTCGCCGAAACGAAGCGCCTTCAGTGTGATGTCTCAGTGAATGAAGGTGGTTTCCCCGACTCTAAAAGCTCTCACCGAAAGGATAGGGAGTTCGCCGTAATGTCTCGGTGACCAAATAGATTCTCGCTGAGAGGGATTAATATCAGCATGAGGTCTTCTCGACTTTCCAGAGTCTTGCCAAAAGGGATTGTTATCGAGGAAGGGAGCCCTTCTTCGCCATGAGGTCCTGCCGACAAACGAAAGTCACGCTGAAGGTTGTTCACAAAATGGTGTTGGTGAGATGTCTCGGCTATTAACGAAGGTCTTTCAGAGATGAAGCGAGCTCGTTGAGAGAGTTTTACATTGGTATATCGTCTGGCCGATAGGGCGAGGTCTTGCCGAAGAATGAAGGGTCTTGGTGTAGTGTTTTGCCTTCGGTAAGAGGTCTCACTGACACATGGGTGTCTCACCGACGGAGGAGCACAATGGTATGACTCCTGAAGGCTCGCCATGAGGTCTTCCCAAAAGTGAAAAGTCTTTCCGATGGTTTCATGGATGTCGATATGACTTTTGAACTCGCTATATGGTCTTGCCGATCGTCATGAGCTATGCCGATAATAGCTGAAGAGAATAATTGCATCGGGGATACACGATTAGTGTCTCACCGACATGTGATTCAGTCTAAAGAAACTTTTGACCATCTTGAAATCTGCGTGGCATGAGCTCAACCAATCAGAGGGAGCTAAGGACACACCATGATTCGTTTGACTGTTTGACTCCCCCTGTTAGGAAGATCAACAAAATGAAAGCAACGTGGATCTGCTCTGAGATAAAGTGATGAATCAATTGATATCCAGGAGGTGTCGCTGGTAAACAGAAGGTGGAAATCGCAGGGGCAGCTGGGTATCAACTGGCATGGGCGGATAGACATTAATGATAAGGGCTTCAAGGCATTCAAAGCTGCTTGATAAGAAGTTTGGAAGTGAACACGGAGGCCAGAGGTTGGCACATTAAATGCGTTGCAAAAGATCTGAGGGTTTCTCCTGAGGGCGATCTTTCACATCGACATGGACAACGGGGATTCAACATTAACTTCCTTCAAAGATTTAGGGGCAGATTTTTTGGAAAAACAGATATTTTTGTAAGCCCAGAGGGGCCGACACAGTTTTGTATATAAGGCATTTTTTGCCTCTTTGTATGGAGTTCTCCTTATGCTTTTCAAAATTCTGTGACTTTTGCAGTCCTTTCTCATATTAGCAAAATTCTATAACTCATTTTGGAGCATGTTATATAAAACTTACCTTGGTTACCATTGATGGTTCATTTTTTCCTTTTGGTTATTGTGAAGTATTGTGCATTTTTTAATTGATTCATCAAGCTACTTAGTGAAATCTTTCTTTTCCTTATAGCTTTTGTTTCATGTTAGCATGCCTTTCTTTGAAAAAGTAGCACTATGTAAGTTACAAACTGTGTTTATCCAATTGCACATGAGCTTTTAATTTGTGAAAATCTACTTTTCCTTCTTGAAAGTGTGTGCATGTCAAACCTATTTGTATGCATAATTTACAGAATCTTGTTGTGCAATCCCATGTCCATCATCACTATTCAAGTGTAACCTAAGTATTCCATTGCTCTTATCAGTTTGGTGTATCACCATAGGATTTAATTTTCATTTTTTATGCACTCCTTCTTCCTTTCCCTTTACAGAATCAGTAGTTTAGGTGACACCAAAGGAATCCGGCCTTCTTCGGAGGTTGACCTCTATCTATAAGTGACCCACAGCTTTAGAGGTCTTCCCATGTTACACTGGATTGTTGAGTTTATATTTAGTAGGGTGCAACTTCAGATTGATAACAACTATATAGACTTATTGGAGGAATTCATGTGAGTATTCAAACTAGTTACAATATAGGAATAATTTTGATCTTGAATTTTTAATCCACAAATTGGTAGAAATAAAAAGAGTGAATGAGATAGTGGTGGATTTCAGTAGTAGGTTTATTATATCAATGAGAAAATATCTACCCAACCTAAGACCAAATGAATCAATGTTCCAAGTATTATATTGTGGTGCATTTTATATTGGGATTGGGTTCTTAGGGACAATAATCTATAGACCTTAAGAGAGACCTATGTCAACAAAATAATATTAAGAGCAATATTTGGGAATCAAGAAAGTATATAAAAGAGTAGAGAGGGAGATATCACCTAAAAATAGAAGTGTGTCTGATAAAATTATTTCCCTTGAGGATAAGTTGGATAAGTTAATGGGAGAAATAAAGGATTTATCTTATAGGGTGGCAAGAAATGAGAAAGGCCTAACCCATAGCAATACTATTGTGCCATATTTCAATGAAGGGAAAGGGATCCATAATAGACCAAGTTACAATAAGGATTAGTCTAAATTACTACAACAAACTAACAAGTTGATGATTCAAAAGCAAAGAGATCCTAGAAAACTTGGCAAAGATACCCCAAACCCTTTTAGGAAGGAAAATGTGATTTTTCACGTAGATGTGGTATGATGTGAGGTGTGTTACCTACCACATGACCCTATATAGTGCATAATTGCACTTGCGATGGTGAAAGATGAACATCCTAATCAAGAAGGGGACTCTAATAATTTTTATGATAACAAGATTGATCAATTGAATACATTTGAAAATGAACCCAGACATGTCAAATATGAATATGTAACTCAAGATGGTGATGAGGAAGCTTTCTAATATAGAACATGGTAGTAGTTGAAGTTGATATGATTTAACTATTAGCACCCATTTTTATATGTAGACCATATTTGCTTTGTTTTTCTCCCATATTGTGTAGGTGATCTTATGAACCCTTTGTTGATAACTAATATAATATATCCTAAATAGGTCCCCTAAGTGTCAAAAGATGTGAAAAGCTATAAGAGTTTAAGATTCGGTTGTTTCTAGTGTTTTCCTTAATGTTTTGTATATTTTTTGACCTTTCAAACTTTTAGGGTTTCCATACCTACATGCTTTCCTTATCAATCTTGAAAACTTTCTTAAGTCCTTGTTAAATTTCTTCTAAGTGTTTTGTCAAAGTTTCAAAGTTTCAAATTCCAGAATGCCTATTAGATATGGAGTGACTTGTCATCCCTAGCATGTCTTTATCACCAAGTCCACTTTTCCCCTATAATCCACTTTTTAGACTTTCAAACTTGCTCATCCATCATATCCCTTAGTACATATTACTTCATCTCCTCTCCCCAAACTTTGATCCATTACATTCTAAAAAAATCAAATTATCATGAGGTAAAACTTTTGGCCTTCCCTTATTCAGGTACTTTTTTCCACGCAACTTTGTATGCTTGAAACTCCATTGATTGCTTTATGTATCATATTTGAGTCAAACTTACAACCATCTCCTTGACTCAATACCAAATCATGCCTCATCCCAACCCCAAATCTTGACGTCCTGAAATCCTTTTCTTTGTTAACATTCCCTTGCTGACCTTCTTGCATCTCATATTCCCCCTAGCATGACTTCCTTGTCACCCCTAATTCCTTGATTCCCTAACACTTTGATGCTTGGCATGTGGTGTAATTTATTCCCAACCCTTCAATCTCAATAGCCCAATGCACAAGGGAGTACATAGTTATTCATCAAACTTAGAGAGAGGTATGTGCTCCCCTCCAAGTCTAACAATCTCAGAGATCCCAATAATGGTATATAACATGTTTTCGCATATGTTGAAGGTTCTAAAATATTAATGCACAACTCATCATATGGCCTAATAAAGTAAAGGGAAATATTTTAAAGGTTGTAAAGGCTCAAGGATGTTTGATAATATTAAATGGGAAAACATTTTAATATTAATCCAAATGTGGTATGCACCAAATGAGAATGAATCACTTCTCCTCCACCCACCCTCAACACTTCTCATTACTGCAAGTGGTTTCATGGCTACTACATTTACTCCAAAAAATCTCCTCAACATCTTAGACATTCATTTTGGAGGGACTATATATGAGTCATTGATTCTAAATTGCTATAGTGTTATTCTCTAGGGCATGTGCACAATTGTTTTAAAACAGGTTTTGGGTTTCATTTTGAGGTATTGGATGAATTTGGATTGAATAGTTGGAGTTGTGTAACCAACAAAATAATGATATTTACAAGAATCCTTAGGGTTTTGATTTATAATTTTGGGTAAAGATATTTTGGCATTGTAATGATTTGGGTTCATCCCAAATTTTTAATAACACTTGTAACCTTTTAAGAGTGGATGATCAAAGGAAAATTCAATCTTGATTAAGTGTCTCCCTATGTATTGTGTGTATTTTTTAGATGAGTTTCTTATTCATTGGCAAGGTATCTTCTCAAAAAATCCTTATAAATCTTTTACAAGGTATATTCTGAAAACAATAAATGAAATGTATGGGTATTGTCATGGATAACTAAGTAGACTCATTTGCATGTGTACAGCCTAGCTTTCCTCTGCATTTTGAAATACATTCTTTTGTGATATATTTATTAAGGTGTCACCATTGGTTTTAGTTATTCCATCCTTTGTATGAACTCAAAGACTCTATTTACCAATCGGATAAAGGAATTGATCTACTATTGCCTTGTTCTCTCCATCATCCCAACAAAATCAAAACAACTTAATATAAATATATTTTTAATTTTACCTATTCTAGTGTGTTTTCATTTCCATGTTAGAATGTATATAAAATCATAAGGGGTTATTATAAAGAAAATTATCAAACACTCATATGACATATCATCTGCTCTAGTAAGGTTCTTGGCCTTAAGTATTTCAAACCAACATATAGGCATGAAGTGATAACCAAAATAGGGGTGTACTATGCAGTGGGTATGGTTTGTGTCAGGGTAAGTTTTTTACTTCTATGGCGATATCTATTGTAGTACCTTAGGGGAAACCCCCTTGGTTTAGTCAAGATAGAAGTGAAGGAGGTGCTACCCACCTCAATAATTGGTTCTCAATTGCCCAACCTAAACATAAGTTTTGTGGTCTTCCCAATTTTGGAACTCCTAGCACTAGGGAGACTATCTAGCCATAGGGATTTAGGGCCTACAACTCAAATCACCAACATTATCTACACATCATTTTCAAAATCTCAAAGAACTTGTATGAAAAATAAAAAAATAAAAGGGACATCAAACGAAGATATTAGAACTTGAGCATCAATGTTGTAGTCATGCAAGTGCTTAATGAATAATAATTGAGAAATAAGTAGATGCATCCTAAATATAATGTGTTTGGTATAATCAAGATTGGTGCACTAGTCACACAAGTAGGGAAGCTCAAGCATAGGTTATGCATCAATATTGAAAGTACTACAACCATAAGGAATGAGGTTGAAAAGAGAAGGTTTGTGACAGAGAGTCAACAACCAAAAATAAGTGTGTGCCTAAAATCAATAGAGTTATATTACCAACAAGAAATGTGGTAGCTCCAAAGGTGAGTGAATCATGTGTTATACTATTTAATCTTCAAGCATATCACATAAAGATCACATTGAAACCAAACAATAGGTGGATGCCAAAAAGGTAAGAATTTTTCTACTTGCTATCAAGTTATTCCATGTATCCCCATTGCACTTCATGTTATTGTATTGTAGTCAACCCCTTTGCCTAACTCTAACCCCATTGATGTTGCTCAAGTCATAAGTCAAGTTTGAATTTTTTCCATAGATGAACATCTTATAATACCTAATCATAAGGAGAGTGTTTTGTTTGATCTTACTATTGCAGATGGTCTTGAGAAACTTATCAATGTCCCTAGTTGTTACTACTAAAAATAATACCTAATATGTTCTTGAGGTTTACTTAGGAACTTCCTTGGTTGAAATATTGTTAATTTAAACCCCTTGTACACTTATTTTCTAATAAATGGGAAGTTAGTTCACAATTATATTAGATTTTAGAGCCTCTAGTAATGTGATGCCCCTTGAAATCATGAATGATTAAGGCATACAAGTGTCCATATCCTATGGTAAGTATTTTTCACTAGATTTATATGAGGTGAACATTTAGGAGTTGAGAGGGATGTACATACATATTTTACTTTCCATATCATCTCAAAAGTATTTCTTGATGGATATTACTATTGTTGATT
The DNA here is from genome assembly GCA_007258455.2 of Sequoia sempervirens. NCBI lineage: Eukaryota > Viridiplantae > Streptophyta > Pinopsida > Cupressales > Cupressaceae > Sequoia > Sequoia sempervirens. The sequence goes on along the minus strand of VDFB02324446.1, from coordinate 20,243 downwards.
GCCCTACTAAGTGGGCCATATTGCTATCTAGAAAGTAGGTGGAATCTATTAGTGGCAATATTCAAATGAATCTAATATATGCTATCATTTCACCTACATGATAAAGAGGTCATATTACACTAGGAGAAGAAAATGATGTAGACTATTAAAGGCTCTAATAAGGCTAAAACTGAGGTACTATTGGAGGTTGGTACTAATCAATTCATTGAATATCTCAATAATGATAACTATCACACAAGTAGTGTTGCCATTGCCTTGATCCCATTAATAATATAAATGAGTTATAGAATTTTCTCTTTGATGGTCCATGCTCTAGATATCGATTAAGCACTAGTGTTCTAATATCACCTCATGATAAAATTTTAAAATTTTATTTTAAGTTGGCTTTCCATTGTAGTAATAACAATGTAGAGTGTGTTATGACCCTAACACTATAGTGTGTATTATGTTATGAGTAGTTGGTTTGTGGTTACCTTAACTCTTAAATAGGTTACATAATCATTATTATAATCATATATATGTATTTAGGTTGTCCTAGGACTTATATTTAATTATCTAAGTTGGACTAGGTGGTATCCAGGGCATAAGTATGGTATATACAAGAGGTATAGGTTATTATCATCATGTTGAGTACTAAGTTCTTATTGAAGAATATTGGAGGTATCCCCCTTGAAGTGGATTAGGAGGTTGCCCCTTCGAAGTAGCATATTGTTATATATAATTTGCAACATTTTCCAATTATATAATCTCTTATTTAATTTATTTCATTACAAGTGGTATCAAAGCATGATCTTAGCACCGTGAAGGAAAAGAATTTGTTTCAATTTTGAAGGCCATTTTTGTTAGTTTTATGATCAGATTTAATGCACAGAAAATTAATTCAAATTCAACACAAGAACACATCAAATACCCTAGGAAAACCCTCCTCTTGAGGGAGAAAAACCCAACAATATATCACTTATATATTGAATATAACAAAGAATGTTTCCTTTACAAAGAGCCAATTGGTAGGCCAATAATAAGCATCACAAGTTGATGCATACACATAAATAATATAATGCAATCTATAGATGAAAACTAAGCTTCTAACTATGCCGATCTGCCTTGAAGAATAACTCACACTTGAATAGAATGGATATATATAATTGAATGAATAAACAATGAGAGATGGCGAATATATATACACAAATGAAAGGTCATCACTCTTCAAGATAGGTCGGCTCTTCATAGGAGATTACACCCTTTCAATAAATCACATCCAATGATAAACAAGTCAACCTCCTCATAAGTCGTGCTTCTTCAAGGATCGAGCCAATTTACATTTAACAATTATTAACTATTATTTACCAAGGGATGTGGCCAATCATAAAGATGAACTCAACAATTAAATAGTCGATAGGCTATAATTTAATTGTTCTCTTATACACGATCTGGGCTGGAGTATATGACTGACGCTGTCATGATAAATCAACACTCCCTCTCAACTAGGGAGTATACTTCCAGCTACACAAGACATATCACCTCATCGTGATGTCTACCACAATGGCTACAACCATATGTGGAAAAGAAAGATATCACCTTATCATGATATCAGATATCACCTCAACGTGATATCAACCATAATGGCTACAACCATGTATGGTATGTACAAGTGTTCATCACTTGTGTGATGTTGTCACCTCAACATGACTTTCACTATGGCTCTCCTAGAGGGTGAAACACAAGTACAAGAAAATCATCACTAACTCTCTCACGTGATGTTGTCATGGAGTCACACACATGACATCCACCATGGCTCTCCCAGAGGGTGGAAACAAGGGCTTTCACCTCAAACTTCTCTTGTAGAGAAGAATGCATTAAGGGATTTCACCTTAAACTTCTCTCACAGAGAAGAACTCATTAAAGAGGATCAATGATACTAAGACTCCTTCTCAGTTAGGGTTGTATTCTCCACCATACAAAGCTTATCTCAAAAGTACACAAACTTTATCCCGGAGAGAGGCTTGGTGAGAATGTATGCCGACTACTCATCAATGCTAATATACCTCAATTTTATAGCTTTCCTCAATACCATATCTTTGATATAATGGTATTTGATCTCAACATGCTTGGTTTTGTCATGAAACACATGATTGGTAGAAAGATTCACACAACTCTGGTTATCACAATGAATGATAGTAGGCTCCATTGATTGTCGAAAAAATCTTGCAAGGAGCTTATGAAGCCACACTGCTTCCCGAGCTGCCACACAAGCTGCAATATACTTTTCCTATGTCGTACTCAATGCTACAAATGATTGCTTCCTGCTGCACTAGGATATCATAGTAGATTCCAAACTGAAGCAACATCCAGAGGTGCTCTTTCGATTAGTGACACTCCCTGCCCAATTAGAATTAGTATAACCATGTAGCTCCAAGTCCACATCTGAAGAATATCTCAACCCATATCCAACTGTGCCACACAAGTATCTCAAGATATGTTGTGTTGCAACAAGATGTACCTGCCTTGGTTCACACTTAAACTGACTAAGTGCACTCATTGCATAACAGATATCAGGTCTAGTGTTAACTAGATACATCAAGGATCCAATCAACTACCTGTACATCATGGGATCCACCAGGTATGAACTAGTTGCAACCTCCTTCAACTTATGTAGGTTGGTTTCCATAGGTGTAGACATGGATTTGCAATCCATCATGCCAAACCTCTTAAGTATGTCAGTGGTGTACTTCCCTTGACTTAGAATCATCTCATCCAGCTTCTGCCAAAATTCTAAGCCAAGTAATGCATGAGCCCAAGGTCCTTCATTTCAAACTCAGAAGCCAACTCCTTCTTGCATGCAAGAATGAGGTGATCTTCTCCAGTAAGAATCAAATCATCAACATACAAGACCAAAATAAATGCTTCACTGTCAATTACCTTAAAATACATATTTGAGTCTGCATCATTCTTAGAGAAGCCCAAGCTTGACAAGTAACGATCAATCCTTTCGTACCAAGCACGAGGAGCCTGCTTAAGACCATACAAGGCCTTCTTTAGCCTGCAAACATGAGACTCCTTCCCATGTACTTCAAATACATTAGGTTGCTCGATATAAACTTCTTCCTCAATCACACCGTTCAGAAAAGTTGTCTTCACATCCATCTGATGAATCTTCCATCCTCTAGATGTAGCAATGGAAATGATGGTTCTGACAAAAGTATAGCGAGTAACTAGAGCTCAAATATTTCTTCATAGTCAACTCCCTCTTTTTGTGAAAACCCTCTAGCCATGAATCGTGCCTTGTACTTCTCAATGCTCCCATCAACCGCATGCTTGATCTTGAAGAGCCATTTTGAAGACACCACAGATTTTCCTTTAGGTCTAGGAACAATGTCCTAAACATCATTCTTGAGAATTGAATGATACTCCTCTGACATAGAATCTCTCCAAACTTGTTGACTAGAAGCTTCCTCAACACTGGAAGGCTTAGACTCAATAATCTAACTCATCAAAGCAACATAACTAGAGAACTTATGCGGCCTCTTATTTTCTCTAAAGGTACCTCTTGGGGCTGCAAACCTTTCTACCTCCTGCATTGTTTGCCTAGCCCATAGAGGTCTCTTTTTCCCAATCACAATATCGGTAGGCCCATCAGTAGGTTCCAAGGGCCCAACTGGATCGTCATCTTCTTTTGGTTCTAAAGTCTCCCTCTGAATCTCAGGAGCATGGTCAATTTCCATAGCCTGAGGAAACTCTTCATTATCAATCTCCATGTGAGTGCCCTTGGATCTTATGAATGCAACATCTTCCTCAAATGTGACATCTCTAATGATCTCAATCAACTTCTAACCTAGAATATAGATCCTCTAGGCTTTTGATGTTTCATTGTAACCTACAAATATCCCCTTCTTTCTAGAAGGCTCCAACTTTTTCCTCTTTTCCTTAGGTACATGAACATACACTCGACATCCAAAGATCCTCATATCACTCACTTTTGGCTTCTTCCTAGTAAAGGCTTCTTCAGGAGTCATGTTCTCGAGGATTCAGTGAGGACTTTGATTCTAAACATAGACTGTTGTCCTAGATGCTTTTGCCCATATGAAGGTTTGCAGATCCTGGTCATGAATCATGGCTTTTGCTACTTCCACGATCAATCTATTCTTCCTCTCTACAACACCGTTCTGTTGAGGATTATAAGGAAAAATGAATTCCCTCTTAATCCCAGCTTCAATGTAATAGTTTCAAAGGCTACCAAAGGTGTACTCTCCTCCATTATCGGATCTCAGGACTTTGATCTTCTTTCCGAAAAAATTCTCCACCTGAGCTTTGAATTCCTTGAACCTTTCTAATACTTCTTCAGATTCTTTAGATTTCAAGAAATAAATCTAAGTCTTTCTAGAGTAGTCATCAATAAAAAAAATGTAATACAAGAAACCACTCGAAGAAGCAACAGACATTGGACCACATAAATCAAAATGAATGAGATCTAGAATACATTTAGATCTATTTTCTCTACTATGAAATGGACCTTTAGTATTCTTACCCATAGCGCAACCTCTTCAAATACCTTCATGCTCCTGATTGAACTTCAGAAGACCCGAGACCATCTTCTCCATCATAGGTAGAGCTCAGAAGTGAAAGTGAGCCAATCTTCGATGCCAAAGATCACACAAGCTTGAAGAATCATGAACTAGAGCTTGAAGTGGACGAGTGCATAGCCTGTAGAGACTCTCATGTTTAACTCCAATCACCCGAGCAGTCTTGAAATTGGAGTTCTTTGTCCACACAAGAACTTTGACTTTAGAGAATGCAACTTGGTAACCCTTGTCTTCTAAGGCTGAAATGGAAACAAGGTTTCACTTGATGCCTGGAACATATAGAACATCACACAATTGAAGAGTAATGCCAGAATCCAAGTGGAGAGTGGAGGTCCCAATTATTTTCACCGAGTAACTAGCATCATCTCCAATAATGACTTGTTCACTAGAATCTCTCTCCACCAAATTAGATAGATGCTCCTTGAATCTAGTGATGTGGTGAGAGGCACCACTATCAATCAACCAAGTGTTGGTGTCGGTAGAAACATTTCTTGACAATGCTGAATAGAACAAGTATTCACATGAATACTTTTGCGGGGAGACATCATTAATATATTCAATGGTGGCCTATTTCTTAGGCCTAGATGGACAATGCTTAGCAAAGTGACCATACTTGTCACACCTAAAGCATTAGACTTTGGAGACGTCCCTCTTCTTCTTGAATGCGGGAGCACCATCAGCTCCATTATCTCTATTCCTCTTGAAGTATCCTTTCTTCCCATTCTTTCCTTTCTTCTTTGATGATTGAGAGGCAAGAACATGAATGTCTTCATTGGTAGATATTTGACCAATTCCTCTAGCAACCAATCTAGACTCCTCTTGAATGCAATTAGCCCTCAATCGATCAAACTTGGGAAGCTTTGATCTTGCACTGATTCCTTGAATGTATGACTCCCATGATGAAGGAAGACCATTGAGAGCAAGCATAGTCAAGTCCTTGTCATCTATCACATGACCAATTGTATAGAGTTGATCTCTCAACTTCAAAATCTTCATGAAATAAGCAATAACCATTTCTCCTTTCACCATCTTCACATGATGAAGTTATTGCTTCAGTGCAAGAGCCCGACTGGTGTTGTTGATTTCGTACATCTTGTCCAAAGTTTTGAACATGTCTCTTGTCGTCTTCAACTTGGAGACAATAGGAATGATATGATCCTTCACAGAATCAACTAACATCTTCTTTGCATTGATATCTTTCTTCATCCATTGAACTTTCTCTTCCTCATCCGTAGGTTCTGGAACTTTTCTCTCCACGAACTCAACCAATTCATTTTTCTCCAAAGTGAGCATAATTATGAATCTCCATGAAGTGAAGTTTGATGCTCCTTCGAGTCTATCCTCAATCTTAAGACCGTTCACCATCTTGACGAAGAGATAGAGATAGACAATAAGGAGAAAGAGAAAAGAGTATCACTGTAATAATAAATCTGATCACAATCTTCTTCAAACCTGCTCTGATACCATGTTAGTTTTATGATCAGATGTAATGCATAGAAAATTAATTCAAATTCAACACAAGAACACAACAGATACCCTGGGAAAACCCTCCTCTTAAGGGAGAAAAACCCAACAACAATATATCACTTATATATTGAATATAAAAAAGAATGTCTCCTTTACAAAGAGCCAATTGGTAGGCCAATAATAAGCATCACAAGTTGCTGCATACACAGAAATAATATAATGCAATCTATAGATGAAAACTCAGCTTCTAACTATGTCGATCTACCTTGAAGAATAACTCACACTTGACTAGAATGGATATATATGACTGAATGAATAAACAATGAGAGATGTTGAATATATATACACAAATGAAAGGTCGTCACTCTTCAAGATAGGTTGGCCCTTCATAGGAGATTGCACCCTTTCAATAAATTGCATCCAATGATAAACAAGTCGACCTCCTCATAAGTCATGCTTCTTCAAGGATCGAGCCAATTTACATTTAACAATTATTAACTATTATTTATCAAGGGACGTGCCCAATCATAAAGACGAACTCAATAATTAAATAGCCGATAGGCTATAATTTAATTGTTCTCTTATATGTGATCTGGGATGGAGTATATGACTGATGTTGTCATGATAAATCAACAATTTTGTGAATCACATCTCTCAAATTTTGGGGATTTTTTTCTAATTTTTAAACAGTTTTTGAAGACCATATTGAAGGATCTACCATCCAAATTTCAAAGAAATTCTAGCATGTTGATGAGTTTTTTCCTAATCACAACACAAACAAAATACTAAGTATTCTATCTCTCTTGAAAAGAAATCTAACGTTTAAGACTCAAAAATATTTCCCCAGGGCTTTGATAGTCAGGCTTTGACTTTGCAAAAATAACTCAGTGGTTTTAATGTTTTGTTATTTTAACAAGGGGCCTTAAAATTATCTCATTGTAACTTGATAACATGGTTTTGAATGGTTTAAACTTGATATGAAACCAAACTGGATTTCCAAATATGAGATCTAAAAATAATCTGCAACATCTGATTTTGAAATCTAGGTGATGCTTTTCCTCCTAAACTAACTCAAATCTTCAAATAAAAGTCAAAGGATAGGGTAAGAAGAGATTAAGTTAAGAAACCCTAAGGACAATGACAATAATAATTCGATGCCTCAAATAGACAGTTCCCTCACTAAAACCAATTCCTACTTAATCATAGATTAACTCACAAAGCCACAAGAACAATACAATCTTCAAAGGTAACAAAAGATTTTTGATCAAGAACATTCATAAAAAATACCCAATTCTAGTGTAACTTAAACAAATTTTCATAATATAACTAATATCAAATAAGGTTTGGACTAACCATGCAAAGAAACTCACAAACAACAAGCTACAAATGGTATGAACCAGAGATCTATCAAATATATTCACACTTTATCATAATTATGACTTAATTCCATTTAATATTGAAGAAAAGGAACCATGCAAACATACGAAATCCACAAGTGAGACAACAAAATTCAATCCTTTGATTGTATTGATCTCCAAAATGTTTAGTCAAAACAATTCATGTTCAACAACAATCTTTACAATGAGAGAATACTTCCTTTTATAGGCAAGGACAACAAACCTAAGGTATGATCAATGGTGAAGATCATCTCAACACCAAGGGCCACTATTACATCATCATTTAATAATTGGAGTGCATTAAATATTTATTACATATTCATCATCTATCTTCAACTAAATTCAGGTACAAGTCTTCCTTGGGATACGCAAAAATACAACATATTACAATAATATAGTTGTCTTATCATTAAATTAAAAATTCAATATCCTAGTACAAGGATAGTCAAAGCACAACATATAAACAACGAAAGTGTTACAATCCACAGGATGACATCAACTAACTACATCTAACTAAAATTCATGTGCAACTAGCATGATCTAGATATCAAAGATGTGAAATCAATAATCCACAATGCTAAACCAAATGATATAATCATAATCACATATAAAGTGAATACAATGAAGTTAAAACATTGCTAGAGTTCAAACATATAAAATCACGTTATATGCATCTAAAATACACAATTAAATATATTGATGGCAATATAAAATGTCATTAGTAAATAAAAAGTATAAAAATAAAATCAAACAAGATAAGGCACACATGCTTGTGGGCCTTACAAGTTAAGTGTAGAGAGATTTGAAGACCAAAGGATGATTGGATGTGGGACTGTGCATGCAAAAAACTTAGTTGATTGTGGTGTTGCAAAATTTTGGTAGAGACTAGGATGCATTTTTTCAAGTTTTTTGACCTCATTTCTTGCTCTAATATAGCTCATTTTTAAAGGTTAGTGAAAAATGAAAGATGGGGTTCATAAATAGGAGGAAATGAATTAGTTTAGGCAAATGAATGGCAAAGAGAACATCTTTTAATGCTTAAAATTCTTGATCCTTCAATTAAAATGAAAACCTTAGTTACTACACTATGATAGCTTTGTAGCTAATGCTTGTTCAAGCCAGAAAAAGAGAAAGCCAAAAATATGTAAAGGGGCTAAGAGGGACTATGAGGCATATTTAGAGACATGTAGGAGGTTTGATTGATAAAATTTATCTTGGAAGTTGAGATCAATTGCTACTTTTTCAATTGTTTTGGCTTTTAGAGGACTTTTTTTCTTCATCAAACTAGAATACTAATCTATGAATTTTTGGGTACTTACAACCATGACCCCTTCCATTGCAACGAGAACATTCAATTTGTTCCATTATAGTTTCTTGCTCTACTTAAACATAGTCTGGTTCAATGGTCAAACAATCAATAGCAATTTTACACCTTTCTACACCAAAAAGTGGTAAATAATTGTTCTATTTTTATTGACCAAAATTTACCTTTATCTATTAAATCAAATGATGCTTAAGAATAGTTGTAGTTTCCTAGTACACAATTTGTTTTATCTCTTTGCAAACATCATCAAGGAATTGAGTCCCTAGTCTTCCACCAATGAGTATTGTCCACATGGAGGATACCATTTATTAATAACATTCTTCTTCATTTTATACAATATTAGTTGAGCCCTTTCATATTGCATTCTACATACAATAAACCTCATCATGATTTTAAGGGTTGGATGGTGTTAAACGTCTCTATTCATTGTGCCACCTTACCAATCTATATTCCCATTTGTGGATTGATCCCTACATATTCTTCCACATCACCACTCGCTAGTGACCATTGCTTCTACTACTTCTTGTTGAAACTACACAATATAGTATTTGGCACGTACACAATGTACAATGGTTTAATTGTAGTTTTATAACAAGATTAATTTACAAACAAATAATCATTGATGTTAAGCCTTGTTGGTCTTGAGAGGAAGATTTATCACCAAATCTTTGAAGTAAAAGGAAGATTTTTATATGCTTAAAGATGAATCCCAAAACATTCTCATAAACAAGACATAATATTTTAAAGAAACAAGTCACATACAAATGGAACTATGTTTTTGTATATCTCAATTTCTACCCCCAACTATGCATAGAATTCCCTTTGGGTTACAAAATGGCTATTTAACCTATGATATCAAGTTATTACTATCTACCTCTAATGAGAATCAATCTAGCGATCTAAAGTCAATATTTTGATGAGCAATTATATGCAATATTTAAATAAACAAGTTGTCATGGACATTTAAAAATGGAACTATGCATTTGTATATCTCAATGCCTAAAATCTCCAACAATGCATAGACATCCCTCAAGCTTACAATATGGGCATCTAATTGATAATCTCAAGCTATTAGTATGTGAATCTAACAATCTAAAATCAATGTTCTGATGAGGCAACTACATGTATATGCATTGACTTGGAAGGAAGTTTCTAGAATACCAATAAAAAAGGAGGCATTACCCATGAAAGTCGATGCCTCCCTTGCAACTTGTAATGTGGCATCCTCTCTATGATATTTGGCATTATCAACTAGCCCACTTCTAGCCTTTGGTGGTGTTCTTCTATTTGGGAATTGTGAACTTTGATACTCTACTATCTCCTCCATCTATGCTCTACCTCTTGCATAGCTCTGTATAGTGATAGGTTATTGGAACAAATCCATATTGGCTAGTTGTCTAGTGGGAATCAAAGGATTTAATTCTTTCAACTTTGTCTATGTATTTGTAGTAACCCAAAAGGTGGAAAGGAGATCCTGGTGCATTGGTCACAGTCATTTGGGGTTTTTTTGTCTATTGTTTCATCAAATTCTCACACTCATTTGGTTTTTTTTTTCTATCGTTTCATCAAAAATTCTCAATTGATGGGGATCGGTTGGTGAAAGGGGGCACCTTCATCCTTCATCCTCCTTTATCCCTTCAGCACCATCCCTTGGTACTACCTATGAGTGCTCAAAACTAGGTCAAAATTAGACGAAACACTTAGGTAACTAACATTATACAAACATACAATTGGGAACATTTTGATTTGTGCATCTGATTTTCATTTCAACTTTTACAATAAAGGAATTGTATATTTCTTTAAGTATAGAGCTTTACTACTCATGCAACAAAACTTCAAAGAGATTGAACCGACTCTTGACCAATCTTATTCATCGAATGAATTGTGTTAATTTATGAAGACATCCCATTAATTGCATGTAAAGAGTAAAACAATCTACAGACAAGATAAACGAGGCACCACGTTCAATGTTTATAACTTTATAGTGTTTATCATTCACTTCAACTGAATGTTGATCACTCAAAAATTACAGGATCAAAAATCTCATCAGCCTTCGGCAAAGAAAAGATACATAGTTCTGAGAATGTTTCAAGGCAATTATACAAAATTCTTACAACTGACCATTTATGACAAGCAAGAAACGTCTTAAAATCACGATAAAACAAGAGAGACATTATGGCACACGAATTGATAGGGGAGACCGCCTTTAATTGATTAATACAAATCATGGATATTGATATCCTTGGTAGAGGGGTGGTCTTTTCGTTGAGGTAGTATGTCGGGTCCCACTTCTGTCAGTCAGATCAATAATATGCTAATTGCAATGCTACATCATAATTCTCCACAGCTTCTTTTTCAAGATCAAGATTCTCAACATACCAAACACGAATCTCCCAACAGAAAAAACAATCATAGAAATAGGGTTCCTGGTCATAATGTTTTGTTTTAGTTGTCTCAATCAATTGGGTGATCTCCATTAGCTTATTCGAGGACCCTTAATAAAAATTTGCTGACTTTTTAAGCTTGCCTTTGATGAAATTCTGGAACAATCTTTTAAGGGTCTTGATTGTAGAGCAGTGGGGCTTACCTTCAATGAGAAAAAAATGTGCTTGGTGTATACCTTTTAATGGCATACTTCTTGTTTGCAAAATGAAGATTGGTTTGGCAATTTATTTAGATCCTTTTAACATCAGTCTCTCCAAGTGAAATTTGCCTATCCTGGTTGTTTCATTCCAAAATTATGTTACTTTGAAGGAGCAGTACAGACAACGAGTAAATTTCTATAAATAATAAAAAACAAGCAAATTTGTACATGATGTATGTACTATGTCTTGTACTAGAATGGAATGGAAGAGTCTTAGTATAAATCCTTTATCCATTTGAATCTGTGTTGCAATGCAGAGAAATATCCATCAATCAACTTAGCAAGATATCCTTGGAATGATTTATGGAATCAAAATTAAAGATAACATCCTCATTAATGAGGCTTCATCTGTACATGAAGGAACAGCATCAATGGAATTCAATTATCAAAAGAAAGCATCAGAGTCAGCACAATCCTGCAAGTATGAAAGTATAGGTGTGCCACTTAATCTGCAATAGATAACAAAGTAAAAGAGAGATTTTCTTTCCACTTTAACATCAGATTCAAATTTTGTTACAAAGCTAGCTTGAAGGCTGTTTTCAAGTCTTCAAATATTATTTTTGTATCGTTCACATCCCTTCTGGATTACATGAATCTGTAGCAGTTCACAACCTCACCTCCTTGCTTGAATCGCGAGTGCAGCAGTTTGAAAAACCCTTTAATCCACCATCATGAGACATTCAATCTCATTAGAGCTTACTTGCATGAATAAGCACCACTCTTCTGAAAAAAAATCTCACCTCTCTACATTTAGCAAAGACAATACAAATGTCCTTGAAGAACCATTTCTTTCACTGCAGGGTTAAAGCTATCTCAGAAATCTAATTGAAAATGTGGAACAATGCCATCAAAAGAGAGTTCTCAGCAAAAAAGTGGATGTGGAGTACAGTGATATCCATGTAAGACAAATATTGCTCCTAGAGGATGTAATGGCTTGAGATGATTTCAGCTATCTTCTTTTTGTTCCTCTTGAAAATAAGAACATTTATAGAGTGACATAAGATTACACATGCTTTATCAAATGGAGAACTATATTGTATTGATAAAAGGATATAAAATTGCAAAAGGACTAGAAATAAGAACATTTATAGAGTGACGTAAGATAATATCTATCAAGTATTTTTCAATAAAAGAAATATATTTTATTGATAAAAGGATATTAAATTACAAAAGGATCAAATTTGTCTATTCCCAGAATGTGAATATTCCACATGATTGAAATTAGGGGTACAGAATCCGACCCCTGTAACAATGATTTTCTTGGCTGGACAAGAAAAACCTAAGACTAGCATTTGGGAGCAAATCAAATTTCTTGAGTTTTCAAATACAAAAGCAGCCTTGACAGGAGATTTTCAGTGAATTTTAGGAGGCACCTTAGCTATTCCAAAACTAACAGGCAAGACAGTAAAAGGTTCAACTTCAAACACACTGAATTCCTGACATCAGACATTATAGATACCAAGCTGAGCAGTGTTCAGGGCTGCTATCAGCATAAAATGCAATGTATGAACAATAGAAATTTCAGTGCCACTACTTGTCGCCAGCGCAAAGAAGAACATGCTCATAATGGATGCAAATGCTATCAAAGCAGAAAGCTGATCTTAACTGAACAATACAAATTCCAAAACTCAATATATGAGTCTCACAGAAGAAAATTCAGGTCCTGTGACCAAACAAAATCAGTCTGAATCAAGCAATTTTTATCACATAAAACTTGTGGTGGAGCTGGGACAGGCACCGGGATGATGATGATTCTGAAGATAAGAAGCCATTTGGTATTAGAAAGGAAATCATGTCTCTAATCACCTTATCCCGGAGTCAACTGTAGCTGCTTAGCGCTTGCTCCATCGTGTGAGAACAGCTAATAGTTTGGAAGGTAAACCTTGGAACTCCAGCAGCAGGGGTTAAAAGAGAAGCATTGGTATGAGAAAATACCTTAGGACTGGATTTATCAAGATTCTTATGATTTTGCACAAAGTATAAATATGTGGGTGCCAATTGGATCTATGAAGTATAAACAATTTGATACAAGGTAGCTATTTCTTCTAAAATCGAGGAGCAAGCTAGGGCTATTTATCCCGTCAAGTTATTAAAAACGTGTATAAGTCCCTACAAAGATAAGAGATATTATATTCTTCAAAAATAAGTGGTTTGGACCAAACAACTATAAGATAAATTAGCTTGCAGAAAAGAAACATACAAAAATAATCCTCTTACTCTTTCTGTATGTACTCGCTGTCATGCCAATGATCAATCCAAGAAGCTTTAAATGTACTGGAGCATGATTATTTATGATCTTTAAATATGATAATTCTTTGTCAGGATCTCCTCGAACATCTTTGAGGAATAAATTGCATTTGAAAAAGGTTGACATCGAACAATTATGCGCACAAAATTGGAGTAGATGGTTATTGTCTCTATAACCCATAAAAAGAGATACAATAAGCAAACTAAACTACCATAAAATAGTTACCAACCAGGACAGAGTAAAACTTACAATGGGCGAGCTGATACAGAAATTAAATCATGAATTGCTTTGCCAATCGAAAGGACAAGAAAAGATAAAATATCTCTTTGAATGACTGCAGCTTCCATTTGAGTGCACTGAATTCCTGCAAGGCAGATTCACATATCTCTATGTACTTGCTCTATTAGATGATGCTGGCCCCTCAATGTAAACTAGCCTTCTTTTTGGGATGAAATGTAAGGGCTACGTTATGGCACAATATTTCTGACCTTCCCAATAGAGTATTGCTGTTCTGCAATAAGAATTAATAGTGTTTGTCAATACTGATATCATTTATGATGTAGCCGGGAATGGTTTTCACTCCATTGCATGTTGCTTTGAAATTGTCAATTCCAGAAATCGAGTGAGACAACTAAACCATCGACAATGCCTGAAAGTGTACTTCTACAAATTTAACTGTTCAATTGCATGCATCTCACCTCAGTATCATAAGACAAGGGCGAAAAGTTGAAGTCATGAAACAACTATTTTTATATAAATTGCCAAAATGCCTGGGCACCTTTGTCCAAAAAGAGTTCAAAATTTTGCATCGCATCAAGCATCTGGATTGCTATTAGAGACTATGACCAACACATCTACCTGTCAGCTTCTACAAGCGTTCGGAACTTAATTCGCCGTTTTATTCTCCCTGATCTATTGTACCCAATGCCAATCCTGCTATGCACCATTTTGAAGGCCAGATCTGCCTTTCCAGCTTTTCGCAAAGCATTGATGAATGCACAGCGCAGTTTTCCAGGAACTTCACGACCCCTGTCTATAATTCCATCTGCTAACTTGCATGCCTGTTTCACACGGCCAGCCTTGCACAGCACTTTTATCATATCAGCATATGCTGTATCAGGAACCACACCCATTGTTGCTAGTTCATCCAAAATTCTGCATGCTCTTGTCACATTACCTGAGAGACAAAGACCAGTTGAAAGGGTTCTAAATGACACTGCAGTTGGGGAAATACCCCTATCAATCATCTCATCCCACAGTTTCAAGGCTGCCTCTGTATTGCGTACTTTGAAATGCCCATCAATCAATATGGTATAAGTGTAAACTGTTGGTTCACAGCCCTCCCTTTCCATGTGACGCAAAATCCTCATAGCCTTCTGTATTTTTGCAGATTTGCAAAGCCCATCAATTATTGCATTGAAGCAGAATACATCTCCAGCACATCCCCTCTCAGACATTGCCCTAAACACCTTTTCTGCTTCCCCTATTTTGCCAGCTTTACTTAGCCCATCAATGATTGCACTGTAAGAAAATGCATTGACATCAAGACCAAGCACCTGAGACCGTTCCAAAAAATCCCAAGCCTGTTCCACTTCACCAACTTTACAAAGTCCATTAACAACTGTGCTGCATGTAAACTTGTCTAATTTGTATCCCCTTTCCTGCACCTGTTCCAAAAGTTTCAGGGCATTCTCCTTGTCACCCACTTTAAAAAAGGAATCAATGAGGGTCGTATAAATTGCCAAATTAGGCTCGCACTCTTTCCTCAACATATCACCTAGAAGCTTTTTGCCCTCGTATGGCCTACCTTCATTACATAGTCCACAAATCACTAAATTGTATGCATGGGAAGGAATTGCTAACTTTCTGTCAGGCATCTCCTGGAAAAGTGACAAAGTCCGATCAAACCTACCCTCTGCATGAAAGGCCTGCATAAGGGTTAAAAATGTAATCTGATCAGGAAAACAGTGATTAACCTCCATTTGTCTCAAATAGTCCATGGCTGCCTCAACTCTTCCAGCTTTACAAACCCCCTTGATAATCATATTATAGGTAACAACATCTGGTCCAACCCCAACCCCAACTCTACCTTCTTCGATCATCATTTCCAAAATTCTCTCAGCCCTGTCTACACAATCCCCATTCACCAATGCATCAACTAAACAGTTGTAAGTAAAAATCTCGGGCGTAATCCCATTTTCCTTCATTGCATGCCAAATGTCCCATGCTTCCTCCACCATTCCCGTCCTGCCAAAGTTCTTTATCAAAATATTGCACGCATAGAGCTTTAATTTAGATTTTGGGTTTTCCCCGTTTTCATGGTTTTCAAGGTTTCCAGAATTTTTAGTACCTTCCACATTTTCAGGGTTCTCGGATATTTTAGCTTTCAATGCCGGCACAACAGCACGAATACTGTCGACATCCTTCACGGCTCCCAAGGAATCGATCACAGCAACATAGGAGGCTAATTCGTGCTCAAAGCCCTGTTGTTTTCCGGCCCAGTTGAAAAACCTAAATGCAATTTTGGGACATTTTTGAACTTTGGGCGTTCTGAGGACATATGTAATGAATTGTGGCGACAATCTGAGGGAATTTTCGGCGCACAACTCTTCCAGAGCAGTCTCCACATTAGAATTGGAATCGGGATTTAGTAAAATTTCAAAAACCCTGGTAACCCAAGACGAGGGTTTTGAGTGCAAATTAGAGAAACCTGACAGAACTGATTCAGGACGTTGTAGGTGAGGAGGAAGGGAAGAAAAAAAGTACCTTGTATTATAATTTATTGCCACTAAATCTAGCCCTCTGCTGTTGTTGCTGTACTTCGTTCTTCTTCTATTGTCTAGGGTTAGAGTTTCTGAGATAATCCCCAGCAATTTTGGAATGTGTTTTATTGGGGTATTTTTCTGCGGGTGGTAAATTCTTTGAAGGTGTATTGATAAATGTGAACAGGATAAAGGGATTCTTCGCCTTATATGTGCCATGTTCTGCATTAAAATTCTTGATGGATCATATTGTCTGCAGTCGGGTAGAATACATGATATAGAAAAGCCCATAGTTATATTTTGAATTCTGATACTAAAAATGATATGTTGGGTAAGGTGTTTATGCATACTTACCATGGCAGTCAAAGGTGGACTGTAAATAAACTAGCAATTGCACTTTGGTGTGCAATGGGTACGCCAAGAGGTCTGGAAAGTCAATTAAGAAATAAATTGAATTTTTTAGGTATTGGTAGATCGTTTAGAAAATGTTTTTGTTTATATATATTAGTGTTAGTATTATTAGTATATTATGATTATCTCTATTATATTTTTATAATATAATAATATTATTATATTAATATTTTAATTTTTATGTATTTACTATTATATTTTTTTATTAATATATCAATTTAGATTATGTTACATTATTAGTATATTATATTATTATTAATATTAGTAAATCTATTATTAATATTAAAATCATTATAGTATTTATAATATTATATTATTATTTTGATATTACTATTATACTATCCTAATTATTATAATATTAGATTATTCTTATTATTAAATTATTCCCATGTAATATTATTTTTTAAAATATTATAATTAGTAAAATATATTATTATTATTTTGATATTACCATTATACTATTCTAATTATTATAATATTAGATTATTTTTATTATTAAATGATTAAATTATTAGTATTATTATTAAATTATTAGATTATTAGTATTATTATAATATACAAAGAGAGAGGACCCAAGAAAGAGAGGGATATACAAAGAGGGAAGAGGGAGATAGAGAGAGACAAACATATATTAAGAGATAGATAGAGTGACCAAGAGGTAAAGGGAGCGAGATATAAGAGATATAGAGGGAGATAGATATTGAGAGAAGAGAGATTGATAGTTAAACTTGCATCCATGAAATCTAACTAAATCATCTTCCATTGTGTTGTGATAAATACAATACCCTGTTATGAAGCTCTTATTTCAGCACAATTAAGGAGAAGGTAAGAAAAGATTTGTGAGACTAAATTTATATGTGTTGATTGCATTTGTTTGAAAGTTTGTGAGGACTTTTCAACAAATCTATTGTGTGGATATTATATGATCGTAAAAAACCATGACAACACTTCTTTAGGTAATTCTACCAAACAAGTTCCTCCTATATAATTTGATCACTTTGAGGTTAGGATCCAAGTGTCACCCATTAGATTCAAGTTGACAATGTGGATTGTTTGGTTGTTCTCTAAGTAGTGTAGGTTGCATTTCATTACTTCTTACCTGAAAATGATGGGTTAAGTTCTTTCTAGTTAATGCATTGAAAAGGACCTAAGTGTAGGCTAATATTTCCAAAACATTTTTAGTGGTAAGCTATGTTGCATTGTATATTTAACTTTATACTCATACAATTTTGTGATGGTGCCCTTCTTTTGTAGTGAGATGAAATGTTCATAGTTTTTATTATATTAAATTCTAGTTCTTTGGTATTTCAATACATATGTATTGGAAGAATTATTAACTATCAAGATTAGAAATTACTTATATGAAAGGAACTCTTAGGAAAGCAATGGTCGTGAAAGTAGATCCAACTTGCTCTTTTCAATAGATGTCTTCTTAGTACAGATGTTACATTTATTGTTCTTTGGTACGTTGAAGAGTTGTGGAAAGTCAATTAGGAAATAAATTGATTTTTTTGTGTACATTTGTATAGTACAAGAGGTCAATTGGTAGGTCATTTAGAAAATATTTTTGTTTATATATTATTATGATTATTATTATTATTACTATTATGATTATTTGTATTATATTTTTTATTATATAATAATATTATTATATTAATATTTTAATTTTTTATGTATTTACTATTATATTTTTTTATTAATATATCAACTTAGATTATGTTACATTATTATTATATTATATTATATTATTTTTATTAATATATTATTATTAATATTAGTAATCTATTATTAATATTAAAATTATTATATTTTTATAATATTATTATTTTGATATTACTATTATACTATTCTATCTATTATAATATTAAATTATTTTTATTATTAAATTATTCCCACTAATATATTATTACTAATATTATTTTTTAAAATATTAGTATCCTAAAAATTATATTATTAATAATAAAATATTAATAATATTATTAATAATACTATTAATCTAAATACAAATATAAATACAACATATGGACATGCAAATATAAATACAATTGTTTTTGGGTTGGACGTCAATGGAAGGATAAATAATAAATAAGATATTTTATTTATCACGTAATATCCATAAAGCTAGATTTTTTTATTGTACTAAAAAATCTTTTGGCGAAAACTACATCAAATGCACACAGTTTATTCAGAAGTCTTGAAACCAACTATTATGGACTGTGAAAACAAAATGCTATTAACTACATCAAATTTTAAAATGGTATCCAAAATTAAAACGGCACCTGGTTTTATAAAAAGTGAGGACAAATCCGTATTGACATGTGGTAGACACCTCCAACAAGCCTTTAGCATTTGTATCCTAGTGAAAGTGAAATTTACGGAGTTTAACACTACATAAAACTGCGGCCGCATGTGGTGCGCTGGTAGTAGGTATGAATTGTTATCCTTGTAGGCACAAACTTTAACTATTGTGTTCCCAAAAATAAGGAATAAAAGCCAAGAACGGTTAAAGCGACGAAAGTTGATCGACGGCTACAAGCAGTTCAACTGTATTGCATCCTCTATCGAGTAGTGTGCACCGCGGATCGACAAAGTTAGGTGTAATAATTCAAGTTTTGCAATAAATAAATTAATATTTAGTGATAAACAAAATATTATAATATTTCAAAGTTAAAAGTTAAATATTATTTATATTGTTAAATAGTGAAAGATTAAGAAGTAATAATAAAAACAAATGATGCAAGCATTGAGTTCTTGCGGAGAGTGTAATGCATTTAGATTCGGAGGAGAAAACCGATAAAAATGTAGTTGGTGGCTGATGAATTCTAGCGATGAAGCAGTTACTATATGCAAAGGAGATTAAAGAAAAATTCAAGGCAAAAGTTTTTAGGCAAGCAACAAAGAAAGATGTTTTGTCAAAGAAGTAGACTGAATATAGAACTTTGTTAGTCATTTATTTTTAGTCATCTCACTTGTCAAGATCATAACTTTTATCACATTGCTCAAACTTTAAGGTTTAGAAATGCATAGAAAAGCTTAAATCACAAGCTAATTAAAGTGGCTCAAAAAAATGTTATATCAACCTGGATCAAAGCACCAAAACAAAGCTTCAAGGCTAAATTCCACTTTGGAGCTATTATATAGCTTTACACTAAATCAATCCATCTATACCAAGTTCAAACTAATCCCAACACAAGCTGGATTCGCAACAAACCCAATAACACAGAGTGCAAATTAATAAAATAATGTAAATGGCATGTTTGTGAGGATCCAAAAAATCTACTATTGTTCACAGTTGTAAGATACATGATTGAAAAAGAAAGTTATTAAATTGACATATGAGCAAGACACTAAGATAGATTATGGAAAAATAATAAGTTATTAAACTAACATATCGCCCACTACTCATGTTT
>VDFB02324445.1:0-54673 GCA_007258455.2 Sequoia sempervirens | reverse complement strand
GGTTTATGTTTGGTGCTCATTTTTGAATTTAAATTTTATGATGATGAGGCGTAAGTGGGTTGATAATGAGGACGTAAAGGGTGGCCTTTTCAAGGATAACCTTGCAAATATTTTATACCACATGTTGTTTAGTTTTATCCTTCAGTGTTGCCTATAGAATAACTTGGTGAACAAGGAGGAAAACTTTGATATGATAAAGGTTTTAAAGAATAATAATTTAATGAAGGTGTATATTAAAGATGGGGATGGTTTTGAAATGACTAAGCACATAAGTAGTTATAATTTAATTGATGAGTGCATCAAAGATATCATCCTCATCAGGTTTTGGAGTAGCAAAAAGGTGGCTCACCATATGATTAATATGACATCCATAGAATAGAGTCATATCATTCTCCTACCCTTGACAACATATGTAAATTAAAAGCCTTTATTTGCTTGCAATGTGAGCATATTTTTCACATGGGCCCTAGGTCTTATCTAAAGATCAATATGATTTTGCATAAGATTTAAGCGATCTTGATCCTTGTTGATCATATTATTAAAAATATTATATGAGCCTTCAAGAAAAAAGGGTGATTATTATCTAACTTTCTTAATAACAATTAGGTTAGCTCACAACCCTTATACTAATTCCAAATATTACATGAAATATTTCTACTATCTAGGTGTTTGCAACTATGGGAGTGGGGCCTTTGTATTGAAACCTATGTTGTGAAGAGATACCAAAGGGTGTAGAGATGAAATGGGGGGACCCAAAAGTGATCTAAACTGTTGTCTTATGTGCCTCTAAAATAGAATATGGATCTATGGAATTTTTTTGAAGAAGCAAGCAAGACTCCATTTTTTTGGCAATGAACGGTTTTAATGATGACATTACCTCCAAATTATTGAATTCATGGAGGGAGGATAAGGTTAAGATTGGGAGAATTAGCTTCAAGGTTACCCCAAATTTAATTACTGAAGCAATGAGCTTGGAGTGTAGCAATTTAATGGTTGCGAAATCTTTGATTAGATTAATACTAGAAGGGCCAGTACTCGTTTACAAAACAATAATCTAGGAAAAATGAGGGGCTCACAAGAAGTGAAATGCCTAGAAAGAAAAACTACAAAAGCAACACTAACAAACAAAAAAACAACAAAAAGAACAAACAGATTAAAACCAACAAAGGACCGAAATAGTCAATAGTCTCCCAAATGTCTAAGACCACTAATTTTAGGTCTCCATGGTAGTGTCTTGAGCTGTGCCCACCACCTTACTAGATATCTCGGGTCTCCATGGTAGTTTCCTGAGTTTTTCCCACCACCTTACCTATTTTTTGTGTGTGGCTATCAGCAAGATCACCCTTTGCCACCCTTTTCCCATGACTATTCCTCATTTCTTGTTGAAAAACTTGGATGGTAAGAGTGGTATTCTTCACAATCTCCTTACTTTAATTAGTAATCTCATGGAGACACTACATGGTTTTGTCCTAGTTGATTTGAATAGTAGCAATCTCCTCCTTCAACTTCAATTTCTCCTCCATGGCCAGAGATCCATAAGCTCATTTTCCTTCTTGTCCCAATTGGCCCAATGATCAAACAACTTAGCCAGGAAGGAAGTCATTTCCCAATGCCCACTATCCTCAACCTCACCTAGCCATAGAGCCTACTGGTCAAGCACCTTGTTTTCCACCACTTGGATTTTTTTCTTTGGCTAAAGGTTTCCAAAGTTAGTAATAGCAATTATCAACGTTTCATTGATAATTCTTTGAAATGGGACGAGAAGCTAAAAAGGTGGCAAAATGGTTATGACTGTGAGAAACTTCCACCATCTTATGGCTTGATAAATGTCCACATTATGAAATAATTTACATTAAAGGGTAGACACACAATTGTGCATGGCTACCATTTTTCATTTTTAAATAATATTAGGAGAAAGGAGAAAATCATCATTCCTATTTTCTTGCTCTCTTCACTGCAATAGTGCAAGGCTCAAGGAGCCTCTCCCACTTTACACCATGGCTTGATACTAAGACTTTACAATTACATATTTTCTCTTACCTCTTTGCTTGGCCCTGTGAGTTTTGTGAAGCCTATACAAATTAAACCGTTGAACAAGCAACCTAGTTTCCTAGATCATCACCCTAGCACTAGTAAGAAGTCAAAATTGGGTACCCAGAATCCTGCTACTCTGTTAAAGGCTACTTCCCCTCGTAATGATGATGTGTAGGAATTGTTTGAGGAAGGATTTATGTCTACCCCTCCCTCTCAATTTAAGAAATCCCAGGCTGAGCTTTCTACTTCTAAAATCCCCATTGTTGGGGATGAACATTCTTGCCCCCATCTCAAGCAATTAAAACGCTAGATAAAACCTCTAGCTTCAAATGTAAAGGCCATGAGCCACAAGATCTTAGGATTGCTAAGAAGGTTATTATAGATATTCATGATGTAAGGGATGAAGGATTTGATGAGTGGAAGGGAAAAAAGAAGGTCAACTAGACTCGCAAGTAAGAATGTGAAAGGAAAAAATGCTTTCTTTTGAGAAATAGGAGGATGGGTCATCTGACGAGAAATATATCCCAACACAAGAGGAGCCTTTATATTTAAGCCAAAAGGAATTGGAAGTTGTGTTAGGGTAGGACCTGGGTGATGACATGACTATTATGGAAGAGGAGGCAAAGGAGAATTTTCATGAGCAAGAAGAGGATAAGGACTCCAAGGAAGATGAAGAGGATTTCAAACGTATGGAAAAGGACCACGGGGAAGAGAATGTGAAGGTAATAGTAAGCTTAGAGGATGAGAGAAATTGGAGAATATGACCCTTCAAAATTATAAGGTCCAAATCAACTCTCTACAAGACAATGTTTAAAACAGTGTCCAGGCTATCAGAGGTAAGAAAAATGAAATGAAAAATGGAAGTCACTCAAGATGTGGACATGTCAATTGAGGACAATGCTGGAAAAGGAGAGGACCCTTGGCAAACTGATCTGGAACTTAATAAGCTACCAAAAGGATTAGTTTAGTTTGTTGTTTCTTGTTTTTGGGCTTGAATACTTGTCACTCGAAGGCGTGTTTGCTATCCCATTTTTTGTTTTAGTTTGTTTCTGGTCTTTTTGTGTTAGACTGTTTCTTGTTTTGTGTTGTTTTTCGATTGGCTTGTAGGCCTAGTTATGATTTGAACTGTTGGCTGCAAGACCTGTTTTAGTTGCTATTTTGTATGGGATCAGGGCCATAACCCTACTTTTTTAATCAAAAACATGTAATTTTTTATAATTATTTATTTGTTAGAGATTTATAAATGTTTATTAAAAAATATATATAACATTACGTCATCATATTTTTTAATGAAAGCAAGTTAAATATTAAGAATATTATATAGAAATAAATAATTTATATATAAAGATATTTAAAAATTAAATTATATCTAATTAATTGATTCTATATTGTAATTAAAAATTGAAATTCAAGAAATGTAATAATAAAAACAATATTGATTATAATCTTTTAATCAAACAATATTAATGTGCACTAGCATGAACTTAATTCGACAAGCATTAACCATTTAAAAGCCAAATACTTGATAGCCATGAGAGAACGTTAAATTCAACACTACCACCCAATGGTATATCATTTACGGTTTAAAAAATGCTATATTTCAACTATCGGCTCTGTGTAACTTTGGAAATATGAAATTATTAGAAAACGGTAGACTGGACATGAAAATGTTACAATATAATCAGGGGCTCATATAGGCTTATTACTGTAAGAAATGAAAGAAAGAAAGAATTGAAGTGATAAATTAATAAAGAATTGGCAGAATCTTGTCTGTTCTGTGGAAAGGCCGTTCATGTTTGAAATCATATTGACGTCTAGAGAGTGCATTCAGCAGGAAGGCCCTGTGGAAACCTTTTCGTGTCGGAACAGTAATCATATATCATGTAGTTCTTGCGCGCCCATTGGAGCTTCCCCTGGTCACTCGAATCCAATGCTACTTCGCTATGCCAAGAATTTGCAGAGCAATCAACAGACTTACTGCACGTCCGAGCATTAAAATTTCGATAAGAGGCAACGAAGGGAGATTTGCTCCAGTCAATCTTCACTGCGCCGCCTCTGGTTGCCCAATCGTCTGCATTCCATAGGCTCGAATAAAGTCTCATCCACTGATTATTTGGATATGGCACGCCCAAATGCTCGTTGTTCTTAAACACTCTCACCGGAATTCCATCCACAGAAAACCTGCACATTACCAACGGTATAATAGTCATTAATAATTATAATTATGAGCATGTCTCCAAGATTGCAAGGATCAAGTAAAGGCGAGAAAGAGCAATCTTGTGGCTACTTACAAGATCTGGTGTGGATTCCATGTTAGAGAGTATTTGTGGAAGTCTGCGGTGGGGTCAAACCAGAGGTAGAATTGCTGCTCCCGATTGCCTTTCCCTTGTGAATAAACATTAGTGTGCATAATATAGGGCTCTCCAGATAGGTTTCCTAGGAACTCAAAGTCTATTTCGTCGTGGTTATCCCCTTGGGACGACAGCTGCAGCAACCATCACCAACGTTATGTTAATAACCAAAACTATCATTCTAGTAATTTGAAGGCTAATATACTGAAGGCTTACATAGTATGCGGTAACAGTGCCTGCCGAGTTACCGGCCACCAACTTGATGTGCATATCAATTTTGCCAAATAAATATTCTCTCTTCGATTGAAACCCCGAGCCTGCGTTAAAGACAGAGGAAAAGGTAAAAGTTCAGCTTAGCATATACTCATCCGTAGGAAGTAAATGTTGATATGTATAAGATAAATACCTGAGTACTGGTCGAGGGAAACCTCGAGCATTTGGCCATTATCGAGTATATTAGCTCGTTCATTTCCCCATGTGATGTCAAAGTGGTCGTAAAAGCTTGCAGAAACAAGGTGGGAGAATGACAGTGCAAGGCTTAGCAGGAGGAAACATGGAAGGAGGTCCATTGTGAAACGAAGTGAAGACGCGGTAGTCTCAAATTATCAATAAAGATGAGGAAAGTACTTGCAATGAAAGTAGAGAAATCTATCACCTATATATACAGGAAAGCTTGTGTAAGGGAGGGACCAAAACAATGGGATTGAATGATCGAACAGGAGAATAGTTGATATGTGAGTTGTATGGATGAGTTGGAACGCGTTTTCTTTATGCAGAGATGAGCGTTGAATTTAAAGGGGCGGTGGATTCGGAGTAGTTAAATGGTGATAAAGGTAAACGGCCTTCCCGAGTTTTAACCGGTCGAGTCAAATTTCTGCAGGCTGCGTGCGTCTATCTCAAAAGATGAGCAATGGGGAACGTTCCCCTAGCTGGCAGAAGCCGAAAATAATTGTATTTAATAGTATTTATTAGCTCAGCCATATTCTCTGGACTGCAATTTAAGTGTGTTGTACAGAATACTCATGCAATGCATGATTCTTTATGATATTTAATGCCATTAGAAAGTTCTCGTTAGGGATAACACGTTTACGTTTTGTCTACTGTCAAAAATTATGAGCAATACCCTACCTTTAATTTCACAGGATAAACAAAAACGCAACATCTGGCCTGTGAAAGGCTTCCTTTATCCATAATTAAAACTTTGAGAGCATTCTCGGCGTCGGGCCTTTTTGCTATTTCCTAGGTTTGACAGGCTTTTTCTTTTCTTGCTGGAACCCATTCACTTTTTAATTTATCATTTTTGTTGAGAACGAATCCTCGGATTTTGCATTGACACTCAAGTCTCAAGGTGGAAGGAAGCTTCCGAGTTCCACCGCGCTGTAAAGACGAAGTAAACCAGACATGGCTGGAAACGAGGAATATTCACAGCCTCCGAAACAATAACATAGAATTAAAAATACGCATCTTTCAAGTTTTGAAATTCTTTTCGGCTGCTGGCCAGCTAACAGGATGATCGTGGCTCTGCTCCTAAGCACATGTTATATAACATTTCAACACCTAGATGAGGCATCCAAAATGGTTACATATCCCAACTCACCTACCTTAGAAATATGCCAACTTATCCTATGACAAGTTGTAACGAACTTACTAATTTCTCAAAATGGGCACCTAGTTTGTCCTTTCTCTTAAGTAGTTTTCAAACTTCATGTACAAGGTGTCGTGGGCTACTAATAGCCATACCAAAATGATTACAAATGTTCTAACAATCCAAGGGGAAGTTGGATGCTTAGATTCTTCAACATCTTTTTGTACTTGATGAACATCCTTGATGAGATTCTTGATGACAAGTATGCGGTTCTCGATAAATTCTTTAATCTCCATGTACTTTTCTTTGTTGGGAATAATCCCAACCTGCACTAATTTACTCAGTTTCACCTCCTTCAATTTCAACCAAGACTCAAGATTGCGCTCCATTTCCTTCTACTCCATTGAAAGAGTACTTTCTGTCTTATCCAGTTCTAGCTTCATCGTGGATATTTGAGCAATCCTTTCATCAACAATGGTTATGAGTTGTGAACATTTTTCCATTATTCTATCAACAAACTCATATACAATTTTACCTTTAGAATAATACTATTCAACTTTTTGAACAACTCGTTCCTCAATTCTCATCATTGCCACTAGTTGCACATTCTCTAAAGTCCCTATGATTTTTCTCAACACCGAAGCATAATGTTCAACCCTTTCCTTATACATGTTATTGGTTTCCTCCAACTTATCAAACTTCTCCATCAAGGCGGTTAAGGATGCTTGAGCATCATCTTTAGCACTTGCATGCATAATCTTCCCAAGTTCAATCCTTGTGATGGTATAATCCTCCATGCTGACTTCACTCTTTCCTCGTGGTGGTGCTGCAATATCCACATACTTATATCCTGATTTATCCATGTGCAACCTAGAGTGAATTTTTGGCTTCTTCTTGCCTTTGGGTTTTGGAAGAGCTATTTGCTCAAGATCTAATTCATTGGGAGAAACCATTTGCTTCTTCCATTTAGATACTTGTGATGCTAATCATGGAGGGTGGAATGAATCATTACCTTCTTGACCTACTACCAATTCTTGTGTTGTAGCTGCATCTATAGAAACAAATGTTGTAGTCACAATTGGTGTTGTCTTGCTCATCACTGTCATAGGAGTCTGCAATCTCGATGCATCTGGAAATGATTCTCTCATGAACTGATCAAATTCAACTTGTGAGGAAATATCAAATGATGGTGAAGAAAAACTTGGAATTGAGGATGGAGTGATCCCACAATACTGGTTTACAATTCCATTAAGGATAGTTGCAAAAATGCTCCCATTAATTTTTTTTTTTGGTTTTTAGGGGTTTGCATGAACTATGGGGTTCGCTCGAACCCTAAACAAGTTCACTCAAACCCACCTTCAAGCGAACCCTCTTTAATGATGGGACCCACTTTTTGCACGTTGTCCAAAATGAAAACAAGGAAATTTTGAAAAAAAGGGGGTTCTCTTGAACCCCCCCTTAGATCAAACCCACCTTCGGTCGAAGGGTTAAGGGGGGTTCGCTTGAAGATGGGTTTGAGCAAACCCCCCTTTTTCCCCCTTCTCCCCCTCTTTGCACCAAATTTTGCAAAAATTTCCTTGAAGCTTGGCTTCTGTGGATGTACCGGAGGAGGACTTCTGTGAGGACTCCAACTAGATGATGGTAGTTCTGAAAATGAGCTATCCATCGAATATAATTTTAATATATTTTGGTTTTATTATGTATTTTTTTAGTTTAACTAAATGTAGGTTTTTCATCAAAAATCAAGCTATCAATTCCGCACATGTGGAAAAATAGCAGATTATAATTTTTTGAAAAAAAATATCGTACATTGGATATTGATGTCCTGATCCAACAAAAAAATTGAATTTCGAGCACGCATAAAGCATATTTTTAAAGCCATGAATCAATAAGTGTCTAAATTGTAAATTTAGTTTGACTTTGAAACTTAATTAAGAAAAAAATATTCATAATGAAATGTTAAAAAGGAAACAAATTCCATGCACTAGATATTGTAGAAGTTATGAATCTAAATTTGAAAAATTATAATTTTATCTTCATACAGTGCTATGTGGTTATTATAACATCACTCCTTAAAATGGTGCTTACCGTTAAAACTAGTTTCAAGGAGATGGAAAAAGAAGTGCACCTGATTTCAAATTTTTGAAAAATATATTTAGAATCTATAGACAAAATGTCACAAATCACTAGTTTGCATCATCTTGAAATTCCTCACAATTAGCTGCTATAGGTGTGAGAAAGTGAAGATTTAGTTAAAAGAAATCAATTCAATATTCAGTTTGGCCAAAAATTGTAAACCAGTATTGTGGGATCACTCGATGGAGAACTAGAGGTAACATTAATACTCTACAAAATTGATACCACATAAGGAGTAGAATGATTTGAATGCACTGATGGGGGTATTGTTACTTTAAGTGCATGTAAACTAGTTATAGATGGGGGTGAAGTTGGAAGAGAAGGTGGAGGAGAAGTGGGAATAGGAGGAGTGTGAGGTGTGGTGGCAATGACAGGTGATGATGTATGAGGGGGATCTTCAATGATGTTATCTTGTGGAGACAACCACATTTCCTCATCATGCCTTTCTTCTTCCTCACCACCTTCCTCCTCTTCTTGATCTTCTTCTAATTGTTCATCTTCTCTGTATTCTTCACTTTCACCTTCTTCTTCTCCTTTAGGTTGCTCCTCTAATTCAAACTCTTGTTCTTCTCCAGATGGTTGCCCTTCTTCGGTAGGTGCTCCTTAGATTTAGTAGCTTGTGTTGTACTCTTCCCATAGGTAAATGTAATTTTTGGCCCTCTGCTTGAGGAAGAGGAAGCAACACCTGCTTTATGCTTGGTTTGAAGCTCTTGTTGTTGGTTCGCTTCACCTTCTGATACTTCACCCTTAGAGTCTATTTTGAAAGGCTTCAACTAAAATCCTTGCCTTTGCAACCATTCACTTGTGTTATTCAAAATTGGGGCAAGCCTTTGCCAAATGGAAGTATTCTCTTTTTTGGACCATTGGATAAGAGGCAAGGGCTTACTTGCTATCTCTTTGTTATCATAATCAAAATCTAAGATATCTCTAAGATCTTTAAAGTCTTTCAGAAGATCCACCAAGCCTAGACCAATGCTCTATTCAACAGTGTCTACAAAAATTCATTTTCTTGATATCTTCGTTATCTCTACACCTTGCCCATATGTCTTCAAAGCGATAAACATGAGTGTGACTCTTTTTTATTTTTATTTTTACACGTCTGTAGTCAAAATCATGTCTATATCTGTATGTCCTTATAGTCATAATTTTCATTTCGAGGCCACTTCTTTGGATTTTTGTACACTTTGAATTGAATACCTTGCAATATCAATTGGAAACCTAATACCTAGCTTATGAATGACCTGGCATTCTTGATGCACTTTGATAAGCTTTCTACATAACTCTGTTAAAATCCACCGGTCGGAAGGATATCTTGGCAACATATAGGGGCATCTTGTGTAACTTCCTACCCTTAAGTATGTGAAGGTGGGAAATTGCAAGAAAATACATCCATATTTGTTTACAACCTTCCATGTCTCATCATATACTCTTTTCTTTTCTAAGGATGGATCAAACATAAATAGAAAGGTGTGCAGAAAGCATTGTTCACTCTTATGAAATGTTTGACATTGCCTCTCAAAGTGATCTAAGGATAGAACTTAAACACTAGCATAAGACTTCTATTTCCTTCCATTGATAGACCTTGATATTGTCTGCTCGAAGCCACAACATACACTATGTATGAGGTCATATAGAACTTCAGGGTAGAATGCACATTGATAGTTGTTTGTGAATTTCATCACTGATCTGAGCACCCCAATCAATGTGAGTTTTCTTTCTCCTAATGATCTTGATGTTCTTGTACATCCATTCTTGAAAATTTGATGAAATTTGTAATCCTTTCACTCTGCTTGAAAGAGTGATCATATCACAGACATCCTCTTTGAAGTCACTGTGTGGAAGACTTTTAGGCCATATTCAAATGGCAGGCCTTTGAGTTTTTAACCATTTTGTGTTGATCAACTTCTTATCTTGTTTTTGATCCTTGTCATAAGCCTCCTGGGAACATTGAATAGACATATTTGTATACTTATCCATGGTTGTGACCTTGAAAACTACATCAAATAAATCTACATACAACCTCATCATTATTCACCCTAAAGAATTCCTAACACTTTTTTTCATCTCTAACATAATGTGAGGAAACTTGTAGAACGAATTCTAGACAATGTGATGCTATTGGAAAAGAGGCTACCTGATGTAGATTGCTATGAATAATTTCCTTGAAATCCTTTTCCATGGGTTGTTTTTCTATCCTGTCAACAAAGTCTTGCATGTGAAAGTGTTTGATCTTAGTATCCTTGACCTCATCGATCTTGTATATGACAACTATAGGCAGGTAGATGCCTTGATATTTGTACTTCATCTTATCTTTCTTTCTTGAAGAAGGAGACTCCTCTGTTGTAATTAAGTGCTCAAGAGATCACTAATAAGCACCTTTGAAGAACATTTGATAGGAGATAACTGCATGGAAATAAAAGATTTCTTAGAAGAATAAGAATTTATAGAAGAGTGGGAATGCAAAAATCTAGGCGAGCACTTTGGGGTGAGTAGACGTGAGTGATGAAGCATGAAAAGTTGAGAAATTACAAAAGGAACAAAGCTTGGAATGCATTTTTTGAGTTTTCTGAGTGTTAGTGAAATTTGCAAAAAATTGTGCAAGGGCACTGAAAATCAGCACCCTTACACCTTGGGAAATTCACTTTGTGTATTAGCACTGAAAAATGCCACCTCTGCATTTTACCTTGGAATGCTCTTTAATTTCTTAATGTGTGGAAGACCTTTAGGAAGATCTTTTGTGCAAAGGTGGTAAAAAAGGACACTTGTACATCTTTTGGGAAGAAGCATCATGTAATAGTGCTAAAAATGTCTGCTTTTACAACACTTTGAAATTCACTAAGTCATGTGCAAAGGTAGAAAATTATGCTGCTAGTGCATTTTAGGGGGAAGGTCTTCTTGTTTGTAGGAGCGGTGATTTTTCCCACTCCTACCTCTAGGACTTGGTAGACTCCATCCTTGTCGGAGTGGTGAAAAATACCACTTCAACATCTCTAACTTGGGGAATAAAACACAAAATGTCAAGGTGTTATTTTATACCACCTTTGCATATTAAATAGATCATTGATGCAAAAGTGTGAAAAATTGATGCCATGACATAGGGGTGTTTAGGTTAGGGAAAGGTAGTTGCAATGGTGGCATTTTTTATCGCTATTGCATTTTAGAATGTAAAAAGAGACCTCAAATGACTGTAAAATTGATAAGGAACATCAATAAAGAAAAGAAAGATTCCAAGCATTTGGAAAACAAAAATTTGAGGAAACTAAGGAAAAGCATTTGAAACAGTGAAATCTAAAAAGGAAAGAAGGAATAAACATGGGAAAACTAAAAAAGCAACAAACCATAAGAACCAAACAATAATGTGGAACAAAAGTGTAAACCTAAAACAAGAATCAAATGATTAAAGGAAATGGTGAAAGTATTTCAAATTGCAATTTTAAAAACATGTGGAAAGAGAGAGGAAGAACATACCTGATGAAGCAAGAATGCCAATGACTAATGAAAACCTTGATTGAGATTTGACAAAAACTGTAAACAGATCTTTGCCAAAACATGATTAAGGCTCCAAGCACTCAAAGCAGAGAAGAGAAAGAAAATAAAAAATCAACAAGTGTAGCAAAAATAGCTTAACAAGCAATTAAAAGGTGTTAATAAAGAGTCATTATTGAAAAAAGAGTTCATTTATTTTTGTGCATGTGGAGGGTGGGAGAATGTAGGGGTGGTGAAAAATACCACTCTTACATTTTCAAAAACTAGAGCAAATGCAAAATGCAAAGGTGACAACAATGTCCGCTTTGACACTTAAAGGGAGAGAAGGATGTGTAATGGTGTTGAAAAATAGTGCCACTACACAATTTTTTTTTCTAACTACTTATGTAGGGGCATTGAAATACAATGCTCTTACATGGGAAAAAAAATTCTAACTCCCAGAACTGAAAATCAACAAAATATTCATTTTAAAGCTTTTCAGAAAATGACAAAAGACAAGCAGTCGAGAAGAAAATTTGAGACTCAGGGACTACGCATAAGAGAAAATTTAAATTCACCTTGTTTTGCATGCTTGGAGTGCACAGACCTACGAGACATACAAGTTTCGTAGGGGGTTATCCCATGAATCAAGTGCAGTTGGATTCAAGGATAACACAGTGTGGCATAGAATTGTATGATTATGATTTAAATCAATTTAAATGAGAATGTGTTTTTTTGTGAATTTGGTGTTTTGATCATTGCATGACTGGAATGTTTGATAAGAACCCTTATTCATGACTACATCATATTATTTCTATATTTTTTGTTATCAATATTGAATCTTAACTACTATCAAATAAGTCAATGATTTTTCCCTTTACTATAGCAAGTGCTTATGATATTTCTTAAAACAACCAAAATTTTCTTACACAAACATTTAATGCAAGTATTGAAGGTCATATTAAACATAAAGAGTAAAATCACAGGAGCTAAGATAGAATCACACAATTTAAGATAGTTTATAGTATCTATGATTGTATTGCTATATAAAATTATAAGAGCAACCTAGTCCAACTTTTATCATTTCACATGTAATACATTCAAATTTTAAATGATTTTAATTCATGCTTTAAAATTATGATATAAAACAATAAAAACTATTTATTTACCATCAAAATTACCTAAACTACTTTATTATTTATTTCTAAGATTCTAAACTCTACTATATAATTTATCACAACTATTTATATCAAATTGTATTATACTTAATTGATTTCTTTTATTTAATAACTTAATAAATTTGAATAGTATGTGTTTATTACAAAAAATAAGAAAACACTTTCAATTTAAAAATATAAGTTCTTGCTAATTAAAATAAATAAATTTCAATCCCAATCAACTATTAGAATAGACAAAGTTGTATTATTTGTATAATATGTGTTTATCCCAACAAATAAAAAGTGGTTGTATAAAAAGTAAAGGAAATACAAAATTTAAAGTTTGAAGGAATGTAATTTTTAAACAAGACATTTAAAAGATCATTCAGTAAGAAACATAAAAAAATTAGATGTATAAGATCTATACTCATTCTATAGAATTCAAAGTACATTCCAAAGAGATTGAAGTACATATATATCATCTCATATAAAACTAGCAATCACACCTTGGGGTGCAATGGGTACGTTGAAGACATTAAAATTAATTTTCTATTAAATGTATTTCTTAATAAATGGAAAAAGTTATTTAGAGCGGTAAACTACAAGCCCTTTGTTGTCGTTAGTTTCTAAAAGATTTGAACTTGTATGAGTTGAGTATAGCAACAAAAACATAAAGATGAGGCAAGAAGGATTGTGGCTTGAACAACTCAAATGGTAGGATTGCTGCTTGAAGGAATCTTTGGAACTCTATGGGTTGAAGACACCTCATTTGCATTTTGGACTCCATTGCTATATTTGATCTGATCTTTAATAACGAAACACTAATTTAAAATATATTTTGAAAGAGGGGTGGAAAACGATGACGGTTGTGCCCGAATCATGTTGTGATCTAAGTATTGTTTAAAATTCAATTGTAAAATTCAAAAATCATAATCATGTGGATGTCAACAAAAGGAATCTTAAAAAAATAATTCCTCTTCTATAGCTGGAAGAAATGCTTTTTAAATAATAACATAACACATTGGTAATCCCCCATTTTAATTTGGAAAAAAATTGTTAGGAGACTATATTCTAGTTAAATATTCATCAACTTCAACTCTTTGTTATCTACTATGTATAAATAATTATTTGAATTAGATGTCTTTGAAAGTATCATTTTGGCTCATTCTCATTTATCTTTCATTTCTCTATGCTATATGAAATACAAATCTTGGTCAACCACTATGGTTAATGTAATATTTCATTTTAAAATTTAAATATCTAAAAAAAATTATGTGCAATCAACAGTTCCTTACATATATATAGTGTAAAGCCGATAAATCTTGCTTAGAAGTCTAGCTTTTTGATCCCTACAGATTATCTTTACCCAAAATATTGAACAATTCTTCTATCCTTTTTATCCTTCTTTATTTTTGTGAATATTAATTAAACAATAGACTCCATGCATAATAGAGAAAATTCATGTTACACATACTGGTAATGGTTTAATTTGTCTCAGACCAAAGAAAACTGAGGAAACAAACAAATATTTAGGAAATAATACATATACATAAATTTATAAATAGATATACTTTCGTAAATCCTATAAAGGGGTAAAAGCCACATCATTGGAAAGTTTACTGTTTGATAACAATTAGTGGATATAAAAGCAGTAAAGATGTTACACAATGTATTTATTAGCCACAACAATTTGACAAGTGTACGATAGCAAAATGGGTCAATGACATTTTCATGGTCTTTTAGGTCTTTCTCTCATGATGTTTGATCTATTTTGGTTTGATTTAATGTGGCAATGTGACTAATGTATTCACATTAGGACCTAAGTATTCAAATTATGATGTCTTGTGAAGGTATTTTCAAGTGTTGTAACACATTTCTACACTTTTCTAGACTCTTTTCATTATAATTCACCAAAAAATCACCTTTTCATCACTTGTCAAGTCCTATTCTAAAGTGTTGTAAAGTCTTGTAACAAGATTTCACCCTTTTCTAGGCTTGTTATCACTATTTATACCTTTCTTATGCTTTATTTGACCCCTTTATGCACTCATAAGACTTAATTAAGTATATTTTTGAATGTAAACTTGATAAACAACATTAAATGCAACTTAATTCCTGACACCCACTTACAAGCTTTGAGTGGGACCCATTCATCATGGGTGGCGAATGAGTCCCTCTTAGCTCCAAATTCAAAATAATTCAAAATTCCTTTTAGGTTTTTATTCAGAAAGACCTTAAGTCAGCCTGTGATGAGGTATCATTGGGTAATTAGGGCATAAGTGTGTATAAATAAGTGTTTTTCCATCCATTTTAAATCTAATTCAATTGCATTCACTCATTCAACATCAATTAGCACTCTTGCATTCAATTCATCTAAGCATCATTCAATCAAGCAAATATCAAGTATCTTGGAGTAGCCATTGACATATCTTCAAAATTTTGTATTAAGGTATTGGTGAGTTTAGGACACTTGCATGTTGTTTATTCATCATTCCTTGCTCATTTCATTTCATTTTTTTATTAAGGGTTTGATTACCAAAGTGGGATTTGACCTAGGAAAATCCCTATACCCTAACCCTTAACCATTTTCCCCCTTTTGCATGTGTGTTTGCAGACTTTTGTATGAAGATTTGTCAAGCCATTAGGTGTTGAAAAGTGGACACAAAGTCAACAAAAGTGTTTCAAGTCAACTAAACCCTATTTCAAGCTTGGAGACAACCTATAGTCAGTTTTCTATAGATTTGACTCCGTTAACTTGACAAGAAGACAATTGCAGATCTGGAGGTACAAGATTGACTCTTGAATTTGTAGAATTTTGGAGGACATATTTTCCATCAGTGGCGAATGAGTCCCACCTCAGGGATAATTTTTTTTGATTTTGTCAGAATCCAGTTCTCGAATGTTGGAAATCAATTTCAGGTGTTTTTGTCAGTGGTAGGACTGATTTGACATCAGTGGCGAATGAGTCCCACTGGTGATTTACACTGATTTCTGCCATTTTCTAGAACCTTCTAGATTCAACATCTAATTCCTAGGTGCACTCTAATAAAATTCATTCAATTCTGTTTGCATTAGTTCATGTTTATAGTTCATATTTGCATACCTCACTGTGTTTTCAAACATTGCATATTTCATTAGTTTTGCATTCATAATCAATCAATTTCATAGCTTAGTTGCATTTAGATAATCTCATTTGGTCTTAATTACATCATACATTCTCTTATTTGAGTGAACCATCTCAATTTTGGGGTTCTATCTCTCTCCTTTTATGTGAAGGATCCTAAGAGTGCAAGAGAAGTCCATAGAACCTTTTCCTCAAAATTGATGGTTCAACAAGACATCAGATAAACTTAGCTTGAAATCCAATCATTTTCCTTTGCATATAATGATTTCTTGCATGTATATAATTTGTAAACCAATTAGTATTATAAATGAGCACCATTTTGTATCTTCTTATGTTTCTGGTTAGCAATACATGAAAATGACTTCTATATGATGGAAATAATATGTCCAATGTTCGACTTATGGTAGTATCAAAAGAATCATTATTGAATATTAGAAGAGATAGATTCCATTTCGTTGTAATGGTTACTTGTGCAAGCAACAACCACAAATAAAGAAAACATAAATAAGACTTCTGATGGTTGTGCAGGTACATGATAATAATAAATGTTTATGACTTGCATGCTTAAAACATTTAAGGAACTAATCATTCAAATGTATGCTCCTCAACAGTATATTCTTACATTACTGTTTGCATCTTTTAATGGAACTGTATCTTTGAACTCACTTGAACTTCCTTGGAGATGACCGAGAGCTCTAAATTCTTCCATCCATCCCATCAAGAACACCACCCCATTGTCCTTTGAATCATATTTTAGTATTAATTTCTATTAAAAAATCTATATAAGCTATCCTTTAACAACATCTGCTAAAATCAGCCCCTCCATAGGAAAATGGCCTAAAAATTGAAACTTGGATGCATAAACACAATATAATTTGAAGAATAGAAATATTGAAAAATGAGAAAACCTACATTAATTTAGGAAACAATGTATCATTTTCATCTTTGGGTTTGAAATATATACAAACACACAGAACATGGGCAATGAAAGCTGATAATTAATGGGTTATCTTTATATTTTTCTCAATGTAGCAAAAACAAGGCGGGGAATACATTTTTAAAAAATAAAATGGAAAAGTGAAGAGAGGAGGTTACCTAGTATGCAATTGATCCAAACACTAAACATCATAGGCCTACCCCTCAACTACTTCAGAACCTCAACGTTTGGCAGCACACTTAATTTTTCAAAAAATAGAAAGACAAAAATAAAATCTTAGACATCAATAGTTACAAGCAAAAACTGAAAATACCAGCAATTCTCCTCTACATTTAAGATCCATTTGTTCTTTGTTAAAGATTCAAAAATACAATCCAGTTGGAGCCAAAATGAACTCCCATCACATATTTAGAAAATGGCTAAACTATAGATGAGAAAGTAGGTAAGCAATAACTACAGGAGGATGGAAAATGATGTTGTTTATTGAGAGGTAGAAGGAGAATCTTAATGCTGATTTGTGAGCGTGAACAGTGCTGCTGCACTTTTGAGCTCATGCTTTGTCAAATGCTTCATAGATTGGCCTTCTTTCAGTGAAGACTCTGCATTGATCACACTAGTTCAAAATATAGACAACAAATCAATATCACACCCTTGTTATATATCAGCTATAGTGATTATGGGTAAACAAGCAAATGGAATATCTTGTGTACATAGTAAAGCTTTTGGTAATACTTATACAATTGATAAGTTGTTTATCATTTGAGTACTTACGATATGACATAAGAATATGCTAGATGTTTATTTTGGAGTAAAGATCTGAAAAAATCTATGGAGAACATTTTTGTTGTTGTAGAAGTTTAAAAAGAGAGTATGGAGATAAATATCGAACCTTAAACCTAGGAATTTCACAATTAGCATGGCCTTTCTTAAACCTTGAGAGCATAATAGAATATAAATGTTGTGGAGGGGCACTAGTGGTTTACCATTAGAAAGGAATTTCCTAATTGTGAAATTAAGGACATCATATAAGGTGCCCTTTTGTTTTAGTACAAATGCACTTAATTTCTATTATTCTTACCAAGACATATATAAAATAAAGTAGAGGAAAATGATGATAATGTGATTGTTGGTGAACTCACATGAGTGCTCTATTAAGGGAAATTGGATATGGCTAAATGCTAGAGATACTATAAAGGTAACAAGATTCAACTATTGCTAGAGCCACTTTTTCAGCCTTTATGATCATTGTTTACCAAGTTGACAGATGATGGATGCTTAATGTAAGATCAGTAATCAGAATTGTTCTGGTTGTGACATACATGTTCCATTCATACCATTTAAAAAATTATGTACTAGTTTGTGACTACAAATACCAGTTTAATTGAGATTATTATAATGAACTTAGAGACAATTTAGGTTAAATAAATGTTTTTCATTCTCAACTTCATTTAAGCTACACAATATACCGCATAATATTATTTTATTGCTAAATGGGAAGAAATACACTTATATATATGAGCAACATTTGGGTCTTCATCCTTAATTGCATATGCGACATGTGTAGAATGACATCAATATTACTACCTCTCCCTAGAGATGATGGAACACTACTAACAAGCCCTGCGCTGCAAAGCAGCTCTCACTACAAAGTGGCCCAAACCAGGTGCTCCCAGTCCTCTCAACCCTTGCCATATCTCTAGCTCCAGTTCAATTTTGGACATGACAATTCTCCTAGATTCAAAGCACATTTTACACTCTGAGGATCAGAAATATATTGAGCTGAATCTGCTCATCTTGCTATGTTTTGAAATTAATTAAAGTTACATGCCAAACAATTTAGTGAAAGGGTTGTTATAAATTACAATAGAGAGGGATTGGATTCAGCGAGGTTGCTATACTTAGCACTAGGGTTTGACAAATTTATCAAATTACAACATAACAATCATAAAAAAAGAACTCCATGACAAGTGAGGTAGAATTAAGAAAAAACTTAAGCCTAGGTTATCAAACAAAGCTTTGGAAAATATCTTCCTACAAAAAACTTTGATGCTCAACTCAGATTCCAAGAATCGAATTAGCACTCACATAGATTTAGTGAGCTTGCTATAGTTTGAAGAATCAATCATTTAACGATTTTGCTAGGATTTCAAAACTTGATCGGGAGAGAGCTTTTACAAGTTCAATCAAAATAGATGTTTTATTTTTTGTTTTGTTTAAAAACCCAAAAACAAGTTCCACAAAAAAGAGAAAACAAAACAATAAGAAACAAATTACAC
The DNA here is from genome assembly GCA_007258455.2 of Sequoia sempervirens. Classification (NCBI taxonomy): domain Eukaryota; kingdom Viridiplantae; phylum Streptophyta; class Pinopsida; order Cupressales; family Cupressaceae; genus Sequoia; species Sequoia sempervirens. Next base: position 35,608 of record VDFB02324445.1, on the reverse strand, counting down.
TTAATGAATATTCCAAAACATAGAAGATTGTCACAGAGGAAAGGTCAAACTAGTAGAACTATTATTTAAACAGTATCCATGTAAGTTGGAATCTTGAATGGAGTTTGATACACTTACCAATTCATTTTGTGACTCTCCCTATGCTTTCAATTTAATAGAAGATGAAGAGGAAAGAGTGTGAAGACATATATGTGACCACAAATGTCTCCAACTTCATCCACATAGTACTACAACAATTAATAGGATTGGAAAATGAGGGTAACAAGAATCAAGTGTTCATTGAAAAACCTCTATTGTTCAAGGCTCAAGCGAAATGCCTCTTTACTGCTACTGACAATAATTGTTCTTGGATATCGTGCCTCCTTGCCCCTTCTATTCTTCCTTTTACCCACAACATTCCTTTACTAGACACGACGATGCTCACCTCATCTCCTTAGCTCCTGACTATTTCATCAACAACAACGATGTTAGTTTCGATTTTCACACACTTTGGGAAAAAATAGTGAATTGAGTAGAAATGTCATTCGGTTCCTTTTATTTGTGAATATTAAGCTTGTGGCTTAATCCTATGGGTCAATATAACATTTAAATTTGCAAGTTTTGGGATTGTTTTAAATAATACTTGTAACATTTAAGATTTTGGGATCCAAATCCTTTCTAGCGCTTCTAGGGTTTTCACCTAAAACGAGAAAGAAGGGCCAAAATGCACAATGTTACACTCAAAGTCAATGAAATATGGATGAAATATGGATGTAGTATATCTAGAATACGAATGGAGACTGGAAAAGGCTTCTAGAATGCTATTGATGCTAATTTTTAAGCCTTGGAGTGGGACTCATTCACCACCCATGGTGAATGAGTCCACTTTTGAATTTCTGAATATTCAAAGGTGGAATCCAGACCTCTCGGTCTACACTTTAGATTTCTCGAGGTGTTTGCTTCTAACACTCTGATTTCTGAACCTGAAAGTGAGTTTTTGTTGATATTTTGACTTGATTAATGAAGAGAAGACCTAAACAACTTTTCAATGCAATCTTCAACATTTGATTTCCAAGCCTCCAAGATGCTTAAATATGCAAACACATAAGACAAGAGAGAGAAATTTTGAATGTTAGGGCATGGGGGTTTGCCTTGGTCAAACCCCTTTTAGGTAATTATACCAAAATGATGAAAGAATGGAATGAAACAAGCAATAATGGAGTTGATTACCTTGCCATGATGATTGATTTGAATTTTTGTAGCAAAACATGAAGAATCTACCCTTGAATGTCTGAAAATTGCTATCTTGGTGACTTGCAATGATGAAACCGTAGGTTGCTTGAATTGAGATGGAAGAATGATGGATGAATAATGAAGAATGGATTAGTGAATGAATGGAGGCTGAAATGAGAAGAAAAACACTTATTTAAACACACTTATGCCCTAATAACCCAATAATACCTCATCACAGACCGACATAAGGTATTTTTAAATAAAAACCCGAAATAAAATTTGAATTATTTTGATTTTGGAATCAAGAGGGACTCATTCGCTACCCATGGTAAATGGGTCCCACTGTGGACTTGTAAGTGGGTGTCATGAATTAAGTCACATTTAATGATATTTCTCGGGTTTACATTCAAAAATATACTTAATTAAGTCTTATGAGTGCATAAAGGGGTCAAATAAATCATAAGAAAGGTGTAAATAGTGATAACAAGCCTAGAAAGCATGAAATATTGTTACAAGACTTTACAACACTTTAGAATAGGACTTGATAAGTGATAAAAAGGTGGTTTTTAGATGAATTATAATAGAAAGAGTCTAGAACAGTGTAGAAATGTGTTACAAAACTTCACAATACCTTCACAAGACATCATTAAAAATATTTGAAAGGGTCCAAGATGTAGTGTAGATGTGAAAAACACCTCACAACACCAAATCAAGGTCTCATTAAGTTCAATTTATCATCAACTATTCTCCAATTCAAGCAAGTTGCCTTTTTTCTATGGTACATTTAGCCCCCACTTTAGTGAGAGGATGAACTTGCTTCAAACTCATACTAAAGTAGATATTCAAGAGAGACCCAAGTGTAGAGATGTAGATGACAAAGAATGAAAAAAGATCAAAGGAGGTTGTGCAAGCCCCCAGGATCCAAGATCCTAACTCAAACCATCAAGATACACAATCATGCAATGGCAAGAACTAGGAAGAAGATAAAGATGAAAAGGTGAATCAAGCTTTGATCATTTGTCCAACTAGTTGTGGATTAGATCTAGGTTGTTTGTTCAAAAAGAAGATGCATACTCACTCTAGGGTGATGAAACTCTTGGCTGTCTGCCGGGTGAGAAAGTGCAAAAGGTGAGAAACATATGCTAGTTGGTATGCACTCAAACACATAGGTGGCTATGGGGAAAGTCGTGTCACTGAATGAGCTTCCTACTCAACCATACCAAAGTTATACCTCCTGATAACTTTAATAAGGTGCCACAAAGAAGATGATGTCATTTTGAGCTCTATGAAGTAAGCAAAACTTTGTATGCTTGACACTCATAGACAGTGTAAATGTAGAATAGTGTAAGGATTGTTCAAAGGAATTTTGCTTTGTTTGTGCAATGTATCATCTTAGGGAACATCATGCTTAATGTTTCCAAGGGAGGATAAGTAAAAAGAAGTATCATTCCCTTGGAGGGAATCAAGCCCAATGACTCCACCAAGAAAAGGGTCTGCATCACAAGAAGAAAGAAATCGCACAATGAAATGTGAGTGGTGATGTATGCCCCCCACTTTAAAGCAGTTGTAAACACCAGTCTTGTGAGAAATTTCTTTAAATTAGAAGAGAAAGAAGAAGACATGAGAGCTTATTAGGAAAGCCCTATTCCAAGTCATATGTTTCCGATAAGCTACCTCATGAAAAGGGAACTATGTAACATGCGAGTAAATCTTAAGAAATTTTGTCCACATCCCAAGCTTGCTCTTATACGTTCATGAAAGGTTAATGACTATTCAAAAGAGATCCAACAACAAGTGACATACAAGGATAAGGCTATCGAACCCCTTGCTCCCCAGTTAGTGTAGGAAAAATGTGAGCCTGGAATGGATGAAAGGAAGTATTAGGTAGAGGAATTAGGTGCTCCAACATAGGGAAGAGCACAACACTCCTTGAGAGGTTGAATGTTGTGCAAATTCTTTGATGAAAGTGGAGATATGAGAGATACCCCTAGATCTGTTCTGAAAGAATATGATATGTTGGTTTTGTTCATGTGTTCATTATGTCCATGTATAGGAGGAAGATTGTAACTAATACCATAATAATATTCCAAGTTAGATGAAGGGGGTGTGTGTTTGTGAGAAGGAGTGTGGTATGTACAGGATCATCATGGAAAAAACAAGCCCTTAAGTGGCAAAAAATTTAGAAAAATCAGAGTTAGGCAACTTGATGTAAAATTTTGAATAAGTTATCTAGATTATTTCAAATATGTAAGAATAGAATCTGTAGCAAATTGAATGTAGTTTCTAAACTACTAGATTTATTAAAAAAAATATATATCTTTGGTGAAAATTAGAAATTTCAATGCATGCACAATAGTACTTAAATTTCAGGGAAAAAATAAGAAGTAGGTGTCTGTTTGACTACCCTAACCACAATAAAGTGATAATATTTTTTTATAAGATTTTAGATATAAGTAGAGGACTCATGTCCTGATGTGATGCATATTATTTTGTAATTTTTTTTTCCAAGTAAATAATTAATTATAATTTTTTTATTACAACTTGTCAAAAATATAAAAATTTGTATGTCTGACGACCTTAACTTGGTCAAAACTTCATGAAATTCAATTTTTAAATCCTATATTATGTGAAGCATAGAATGTGATGCATGTTTTGGATTCAAAAAATGTGATACCATTTGAAAGCTATAAGATGTTTTTCAATCAGCCTATCATTAAGGACTTTAGTCATAATTCAAATAGAAAATGAATAATAATTATTTATTAAATTCAAAGTAAAGCATAATCTATATTGGTGGAAAGTTGAGAATCTCCTTTACAAACCCTTTTTGTTTAATCAATTTTGGGTAAAAAAAAGTTGTTAGCCACATACCCTACACATACCCATCATATCGCCACTTTTTCGCCCATCATGATCTTGCACATACCTAGTGGTTTCTTTTCAAGAAGACAAATCCTTGGTAATGTTATGTGTCATTTCATCTTGAGGGATGGGAGTCATATTTCCCCCATCACCACAATGAGGTGATTTGGTAGAACTAAGTTGAGTGAATGGAACACAAGGTTGGTGTGGTTGAGATTGTGATATTTCACATTCTCCCTTAAAGGTAGGTGTGAAACTCTAGTCACTACTACGACTTGTGTCTAAAATTGAATCATTTGTATATGACTCTTTGGACCATGAGGGTGAGATTTTGGAAATTTTATGGAAAGTAGGTGTAGAATCTAACTGAACCATTGATTTTTTGCTCCTATGGACAACTATTGCACTTCTAGGGTTTTTCAACTAAGAGGAGAGATAGGAGGAAAAATGCTAACAGTTCATTTAATTAATGTTACGTGTAATGTTGTCTAACCTAAATGAAGTTAATTAAATGCAATTGAATGATCTAAATGAATGAAAAAAATGCAAAAGTGCAATTTAAAGCTATGTTTGAAAACACATTGTGTTATGCAATAATGAACTAAATGAAGAAAATATGCAGAACATAAAGGAAAGGGTTAAATCTGAGTGCAGTTGGATACTTGATGAAGAATATAGAATGTTATGGATGCTGTTTGAGATTACTGATTTTTCACAGTGGGACTCATTCACCCAAGGTGGCGAATTAGTCCTCCTTCTGGTGAAAAACTATCAGAAGCAATTTTGTCTGTCAAGATCCAGAATTTGACAAAATTTAGATTTTCAGTCCTAAGGTGGGACTCACTCACCATAGTTGGCGAAATAGTCCTCTCCTAAATTTTGAAAAATGAAGAGACAACTTTGTAACACCAGATCTGGAAATTACTGCTTGTTGGGTTGCTAAAGTCAATTCTATGGGAAATAGACAGTAAACCTTCTCGAAGCTTGAAATAGACTTAAGTTGACTTGAAGCACCTAGTTGACTTGTAAACCAATCTTCAACACCAAAAAGCTTGTCAATCCTACATACCTAGGTCTACAAACACACATGCAAAAGGGGAAAAATGGTTGGGGGTTAGCAAATAAGGGTTTTCCTTGGTCAAACCCCACTTTGGTAATCAAACCCTTAATAAAATAATGAAATAAAAGAGAATGACAAACTAATAACATGCAAATGCTATCAACTTACCAAACACTTGATGATGCAAATATGAAGTAATGTCAATGGCTTCTTTAAAGTGCTTGAATAGTGCTTGAAAATATGTTGTAAAAATGATTGAATGCTTGAGTGAATAGGTGAATAAAATGAACTTGATGAATGGGTGTTGAAATGAGGTGAAAATCACTTATTTATACACACTTGTGCCTTAGTAACCCGTTCATACCTCATCACATGCCGAAATTAAGTGATTTTTAATAAAATATTAAAAGAAAAATTAAAATATTTTGAATTTGGGGCCAAGGGGGACTCATTCGCCACCCATGGCGAATGGGTCCCACCTAGGACCTGAAAATGTGTCAGGAAATAAGTTGTATTTAATGTTGTTTGTCAGGATAATATTCAAAAATACACTTAATAAAAGCATATGAGGGCATAAAGGGGTCAAATAAGTCATAAGAAATGGATAAATCATGAAGTGGTGCCTATAAAAGCATGAAATCTTGTTACAAGACTTTACAACACTTCAAAATAGGACTTGTTGATGTGTAAAAAGGTGATTTTTAGGTGAATTGTAATTAATAGAGTCTAGAATAATGTAGAAATGTCTTACAACACTTCACAACACCTTCACAAGACATCGTTCTTTGAATTTTAATACCTAAATATGCACGTTCAAGTCATGTTGCAACATGAAATCAAAGAAAAATATATCAAATACCATGAAACAGGACCTAAAAGGCCATAAAAATGACATTTTCTATGGCACATTTAGCCCCCACTTTAGTGAGAGGATGAACCTACTTCAAACTCACACTAAAGTAGCCATGAACATCAAGAAGAGGGTTCAAATGCACTTACATTAGTGAGATGGAATGGCAACAATCAAGAGAGATGATCAAGCTCCCATGATGAAGATACTGTGGAAAACTAAACATAAGAACAAAAGAACACATGAATGTTGAGAATGAATTGGATGAATCTTCAATTGTCAATCCAACTAGTTGTGGATTAGATCTAGGCTGATTATTTTGAAAAAGAGAATGTGTACTCACTCTAGGGTGACAGAACATAGGACAGTTCACCTGGTGAGAAGGCCCAAATGTACTCACTCTGGGTACACATAACTAGTTCTCTGCATGGTGAGAAATCCTAGAAAGGTAAGATACATACGCTAGTTGGTATGCATTCACAAACACAAAAGTGGCTATGGGGAAAAGTCATGCCGCTAGGTGGGCTTCTCGCTCAACCAAAGTAAATTTATACCCGTTGATAACTTTAACAAAGTTCCACAAAGAAATAAATGCTATGAACAAAAAGACAAAGGTACCACAGTCATGCAAGTTGTGTTATGCAAGGTGGCAAAAATACAAAAATGCAAAAAATGTAAAATGTGAAAGATGTTGAAAGGAGTCTTGTTCAGTTCATGCAAGGTTAGTCACTTAGGGAACATTGTGTCTAATGTCTCCAAAAGAGGACCTCAAGAGGCTGCCAATCTCTTAATACATTTCAGGGTAATAAACAAGGTCAAGAGAACTCAACCTTCTACTCTTCACGTGCTACTAAACCTAGGCAGGTGTACTCCTCTGAATGAAGCAGACTTTATGCACTTATGATTATCTTTCATTTAGTGATTTTTTCACAATGGCAGATGGAAGTGAAAAAATGAAATCAAACTTGATAGCAATAGCAATCTTCTGATCTAAATCCTAAAATGCTTAATCAACATATATAAAGAAACTAAATGAATCCAAATGATGATATTGCAAAGACCAGTGCCTTATTGGGTATTCAGAGTCAAATGAAATCAAGATGAGCAACACTTCTCTAGAGAAATCTTAAATTATCTAGCATATATTCTATCTACAACTTATATAAACATGCAATATTGTAACTACTAGGCTCTACTTTAACAATCCAGATGAAACTCTCTAATTACTGTGATCAACTAAAAGGATTTAATTTTTCTTGAAAGAACCAATTGATTAATCACACAGATACAACAAATGTGCATTGATAAATTGAACATAAACTTGTTATGTCAAATTAAACAACTAGAAAGCATCAATCTTGGAGACAACTTAGCAGTATTTTTCATGGAATTCAACAGATAATTGAAATCAGAAATGTGCAGCAACATCAATTAACTTTCATAAATACCTCCATTTTGAAAACCTGCACCATAGTTTCTGATATAATAAATTTATTGTACTGTATCCATCTAATTTTCCTACTGTATATCAAATAACTGATAGCTGATGATTGATGGTAATTTTACAATTACAAAATGCCTATTTATACACCGGCATCAAGAAAATAAATCATATTGAGATCCCATGTCTGCCCTCCACAGAATTTGGGTTGAAATCAAGTCGGCCAGCAATGGTATTTTAGCAATTTACATGTCTGCCACAGTATTTGAATTTATTTTATTCATCAGTGAAATAGTCAGTGAGACATATCGTAAAGCTATGCCGAAGGCAATTTAATGGTTAATCACTCCTTTTGGTGTTATTCGCCTTTGCCATGACTTGTCTAAATTGGGGAGATGTCATACAACCAGCATTATGTTTCCTTGATAGACATTTCTTTACGTGCTTTTGCTGAGACACAAAGATATCTCTCACCGATGTGTTCTTTTGTTTCGTTCATAGTCGCCGTAGCATTTAGATATCAGAGAGACCTCACGTAGACCACATCATGTTTCATAGAAAGCCCCTTATTCATCATGTGTGTCGCTATGACCCTATGATATTAGGGAGACGTGAAGTAGACAAGCCTTTATTTTTCTGAGAGCCCCTGTGATCAAACTTATCGCTGTAAGATATCACTCTCAGGAAGACCTTTCATAGAGCACACTATGTCACACCAAAAGTCATCATCCATTCTGAGTTGCTGAGACAAAAGCACACTCTTGTTGACAAGGTCCTTCATTATTTTCCATCGGTGAGACCGAAGGTCACTCGCCAAGACCTCGTATCGAGAACCATAACTCATACCAATATCACATCCCTTTATGTTGTCGGTCGGTGAGACACAACAAACCTCTCACCGAAAGCCATTTGAGAGAAACCTTTCATGCTCCGTTGGTGAGACATATACACTTCACAGAGACTTTTCATCGAAGACCTTATGTTTGGCCAAAGCGAAACCCCATATGTGATGTCAGCGAGACCAAAGGTCACTCGCCAAGACCTTTCATCGATAGCTCCAACTCTTACCGATATGAATCCTCCCACCACCAATTGGTGTAACAAAGTGGATTCATTATGACCTTACACCAAAAGTAGCATGTCTGGCCGAAGCGAACCTTTGTGCACAAGTCGGTAAGACAAGAAAGACTCGCTATGACATTACCCCGAAGACGATTTCCTTTGCTGATATGCCCATTCTAATGTCGGTCGGGGAGACACAATGAAATTGATAAGACCTCATCCCAAAGGAATTACTCCTACCGATTTGAAATATCCTTGGTTGCCGAAACTGTGCAAATGTCTCATCGAAAGCCGCTTGCATGCAAACCACGATCATTGTGACATCAAATGAGTCTTGCCGATAGGAAACACAGACTTATGTTAGTAGAAAACGCAAAATGGGTTGGGGAGACAATGGTATTCTCATGCTGATACAGACCATGATGTGAAAAATGCAGGACTCGATAGATTTATGGGGAAAATATAGGCCAAAATGCAAGTAAAAATATCATGAAGAGAGGAAAATGCTCAAGGTAGGACTCAAATCATGGAAAATGCATGGGCATGGATAACATAAAAAATAATTAGAAATTTATAGTTCCAACAGTGGCTCTGTCTGGGGATGAATGATAGTGAGATCATTGCAAGGATCCAAAATCTTTGGGTGAGCAGACCAGACCAAACACACAATGATGAATCAGTGAGAAAAAATGGAATGAATGGCAATGGAAATGAGAGAAAAATGGAAGTGAAAAGGATGCAAAAGGAAGGTGAGCCACAACCCTAAACTACTGTGCATGGAAAATAATTTTAAAGAGGACAAGCAAGAGTTGTCCATGCATTGGCAACCCTTAATCCTCTATGTTTTAACTTCACCTGTTCTGAGCTGTTACAATCTGAAACTAAAATCATACTTTCCCCTGTCAAATACTTGGTTCTATCTTGAGTTCATCAGATTCTTCTTGAAGACACACATGCAATCTGCTCTCTCACTATTATTGCAAGTTTTTAGAAAATCATCATGTTCAACTTGGCCCAAATTCGCTTCATCATTCTATAGCTCAAATTCTCCATCATTATAAGGCAAATCTCTGTTATCTTCAACATAGAAAATATATGCATATTCAAAGTAAAATTCCTCATTATCTTTCTCACTGCTGTGTACTATAACACATTCTCTCAACTGTATTGAAAATTCATCATCAAAGTGCTTTTCTTGAGAAACAAAAAAATTCTGTTATATCAATATTACCTAAAACAAATAGATCTATAACCTTTTTCACCTCTTTAACAATACCAATTGGATACAAAATCATTGGATTATGACTCATATCATCAATATTAAAGCATATATGAACCAATCAAATTTGGACCACTATCACCCTTGGTATGCAGATAACGTCTTCTCCACAAGAGTTAGAAATTTCAAAATCACATACCTCATCTTGAATGGACACAAACTTTTGATCAACTTGAAAGGTTTCACCATCAACTTGAGAAATGCACTAATAATCATAAGAATCATCATACAAAGATCTTTCACTGTCTAGGAAACTGTGAGCTGGACACAAAACTTCAAAATTACCCTTATGTACACATCTATGGTATTCAAGAGTCAACAAATCTAAAATTTGCTAACTACTGAGTGAACAAGTCTCAACATTTTCATCACCACAGTTATATTCTTCACTTTTTTCATCATCAAAAAGAGGCCCAAGATCATTAGAAAATGAAAAATCATAAACATTACTAGCGAAGTCACTTACTCCATCATCTAGCTTGTCTAAAATTATTTCCTCTTTACCATAATGTAGATCTGAAAATACTTGGAATTCATTCCTGGGAATACATTGGAAAAACATCATTTCTTCTTCATTAAATGAGTCTTCATGACTTTCAACTGTAATAGGAGGTATTATATACTCATTATCAAATGAACTCACATTGTCCATTGCTTCTTTCTCTTGATCACCGCAAGAACCTTCAACTGGATTAGTACTAATTATCTCTAGCTAGTTTGATTCTATCTTGAAGTTGCCAAGATTCACATCACAAAAATAATTGATTTGATCTTGGGGTACGTAGTCAACAACTTGGCTCATTCTTGGCTCCCTATACAACCTGACTTCCTGACCATTCACTGGAATAGTTGCATAAGATAAATCAAACTGGATATTTCCCCCAACTGCTGCTATCCATTGTCTTGATAAAAGCATCCCAAACTAAGGAGTATCAATCACTGTTATATCTATATTATATGCCACCTATGGATAAGTAGCCAGCTTGACTTCAACATTTCTCATAATACCTACCATAGGAATAGGTATGTTATCCATTGCATCACATTTCCCTTCATATGTATCAACCCACATGCCAAGCTGCTTCATAACTCCTACTGGCATGATGTTTATAGCTGCACCAGAGTCTATCATGCAATTCCTCAACAACTTGTTATTTATAATCAATGTAGTGAAAAAAGGATCAACATGTGGGGGAGTTGTCAATACATCACTCAAGCAGACTTCTGGGATATTTACCTTCTCCTGCCTATTGATAGCTACTTTATTTTTAGAATTCATTATCAATTGAACATCACAGTCTCTTTATTCTTTAATTTTCATCATCTCAAGTAGTGAAACTGACATTTTTGCCTAGGATAATGCCTGAGTGAAGTCAAAAGAAGAGCCCTCCACCTTAACAATTTTCTTCTGCTCCAATGCTTCTCCTTTGTTTTCTTCCTTCTCTCCTTTACTAGGCTGGTCAGGCCTTTGTATCTCTTTGTGTAATTCCTTTATTTCCTCCTTTTGGACAGGCTTCTATTCATTGTTATCATGCTATTTATTTTCTGCTTTCTTCACAATTCCTTGTGTTGCCTTTTGATCCTACATAAAAATTCCCTTGGGGACACCTTCATTCTCATTTACTGTTCTATTTCTCAACCAGTATTTACTCTTTTCTTTCTCAACTGCAACAACAGTTAGTCTCTCTATCTCCTCTTTGGTGAGTCTCCTCATACTGTAGTGAGTAGGCATTTCATCAGAATGTGGTTCTATATAATCCTCTTCATAATCAGAAAATACCCGTTGTTCAACCATATGGACATTGCATTTCTGATTTGAAACATCGTACTCATATAATTCATCCTCTGAAAATGAGTACCCTTCCTTAACATGGTGAAGAGTATTTTAAGTCAAATACACTTTATGATCTTCTCCACCGCTTTCCATCAGCATTCCTTCTTCTTGCATCCTTTCGGCAACAACACAATAATCTAGGGAATGTGGCTTATCATAAGCTTCACAAAAATAATTGTTACTCACCATATAGGTTCCCCTCTTTGTCAATGGATTAGGAGTCTCCTTGTTTCCAGGCCTAGCTGTTATAGGTTTTCCATCCTTCTAGTCTGTATTATAAGGCATATCATGCAACCTCAGCCTCTCATTTCTGTATGTATTCTCTTTTCTGTACTGATAATTATTGCTTTGCTGAGGAGGCCTCGGGTTATCTCTTTTATTGATTATACCTGCAACCTTCATGTTGTTTTCAATTGTCAATGCTGTCTTCTGAGCTTCAACCAGATCTCTTGGGAATCTATTTCTCAATTCATACCCTGTTTTAGGATCAAATGCATTCAAATAAACACTCAAAGCTATAGAATCTGGCAGCCTTGATCCAGGAGGTACTTTAGTCTACAACTTGTTGAATCTTCAGTTGAAATCATAAATTGAGTCATTTTGATTTTTCTGAATTCACATCAATTCATGAAGAGCTGCATCTGGTGCATTTAGATTCCCATATTGTTCTAAGAATCGATCTTGGAATACTTGAAGAGAATTGATTGAGAGTGCTGGCAAGTTGTTGAACCAATCCCTAGCATCTTCAAGAAGTGACATCATAAATAGCCTCATATGTAAATCTTCATATGGAACACCTATGTCTTGGATGAACACATTGAAATTATTTAAATGCTCTTTAGCAGTGATTGCATTACTCCCTGTAAATTTGGGCACCATACCCCTCCAATTTCCATCTATAGGGTAAGGGTATAACTAAAAACTTGCTAAATCAAACTGTCTGATCATTGTTGCATACTGGTGAGGGGGAGGAATACGTGGACACTGATGCTGGTATAAGGGATTATTATACTATGCATTATACTGTGGGATAAAAGACTTACCAAGAGGTGGATGTATACCTATATCCTATGTGGGGATATGAGGTGGATGATTTGGCTGCTTATAGTGATTCCCTATCTGATGGTGAGGAGACACTGGTGGATTTGAAGACCCTGCACCATGATTACCTTGCTTATTAGGTGGTACATACTTTGGAGGGAAATTAGCTGTCTGATTAGTAACTTGAGTTTTCTATAATCTAGCCTCTAATTCCTCTATCTTCTTCCACTATAATTCAAACTATGCTTTTACTTCCTTAGGAAGCTCATGATCAATAAACACATTCTAGTTACTCTCCATTTTCTGATCATATTCATGCTAAATTTTGATTCGTTCAGCCTCAAGTGCAGCTTCAAACTTAGCCTATTTCTAAGGATCAAGAGAAGGGAAAGGATTTCTTTGATATTCAGGGGTACAAAGTTTTGCACTTGAATCATCTCTCCAGGTATCATAGCAATTATATGTTTCACCATGTGCTCTTGGCGCTTTGCCTTTGTCTATTATGCACATGTCCTCACTTATTCTTTTTCCCTTATCAACCTTCTCATATTTGTGTGTCCACTTATTGCTGCTAGCAGGAGCTCTAGTATGACCTCCCCTGTATTGAGACCTTCTTCCATTCATGTTTGAACAAATGCAATGTTTCTTTCAGAGTCACCACCTACTTTTCCAAAAGTAGGAAAATGATTATTTCTGATCTTTTACCCAGTGGAATCACTCTTTTTGAATCTTTTCAAATTATAACCTTTTCCTCAATGACTCTATAATGTGGTCTTCAACTGAATTTTCTGATATAGTCCCTAGCAGATTCACCAATTTGTTAGCTCTCAACAATGCAGGTAAAGATACCTCAAGAGGCTACCAATCTCTTGATACGTTTCACGGTAACCAACAAGGTCAAGAGAACTCAACCTTCTACTCTTCAAGTGTTGCTAAACCTAGGTGGGTGTACCCCTCTGAATGAAGTAGACTTTATGCACTTATGATTATCTTTCATTCAGTGATTTGTCCACAATGGTAGATGGAAGTGAACAAATGAAATCAAACTTGATAGCAATAGCAATCTTCTGATCTAAATCCTAAAATGCTTAATCAACAGATATAAAGAAACTGAATGAATCCAAATGATGAAATTGCAGAGACTAGTGCCTTATTGGGTATGCGGAGTCAAATGAAATCAAGATGAGCAACACTTCTCTGGAGAAAACTCAAATTATCTGGCATATATTCTATCTACAACTTGTATAAACATGCAATACTATAACTACTAAGCTCTACTTTAACAATCCAGATGAAACTCTCTGATTACTGTGATCAACTAAAAGGATTTAATCTTTGCTTGAAAGAACCAATTGATTAATCACACAGATACAATAAATGTGCATTGATTAAACTAAACATAAACTTGTTATGTCAATTTAAACAACCAGAAAGCATCAATCTTGGAGACAACTTAGCAGTATTTTTCATTGAATTCAACAGATAATTGACATCAGAAATGTGCAGTAGCATCAATTAACTTTCATAAATACCTCCATTTTGAAAACATGCACCATAGTCTCTGATATGATAAATTTATTGTACTATATCCATCTAATTTGCCTATTGTATATCAAATAACTGATAGGTGATGATTAATGGTGATTTTACAATTACAAATTTCCTATTTATACACCAGCATCAAGAAAATAAATCATATTGAGATCCCATGTCGGCCCTCCATAGAATTCGGGCCCAAATCAAGTTGGCCAGCAATGGTATTTTAGCAATTTACATGTCGGCCACAGTATTTGAATTTCTGTTATTCATTAGTGAAACAGTTGGCGATACATATCATAAAGCTATGTCATTTGAAGGAAATTCAATTGTTAATCACTCTGTTTGGTGTTATTCACCTTCGCCATGACTCTTTTGAGTCAGGGAGATGTCATACAACCAGCATTATGTTTCCTTGATATACATTTCTTTACATGCTTTCACTGAGACACAAAGATATCTCTCACTGATGTGTTCTTTTGTTTCATTCACAATCGCCGTAGCATTCAGATATTGGAGAGACCTCACGTAGACCACATCGTGTTTCACCAAAAGCCACTTATTCATCTTGTGTGTCTAGATCTATGACCCTATGATATTGGGGAGACATCAAGTAGACAAGCCTTTATTTTGTCGAGAGCCCTCGTGATCAAACTTATCGCCATAACATATCACTCTCAGGAAGACCTTTTATAGAGCACACTATGTCACACCAAAAGTCATTGTCCATTTTGAGTCACTGAGACAAAATCACACTCTTGCCGACAAGGTCCTTCATTATTTTCCATTGGTGAGACTGAAGGTCACTCGCCGAGACCTCTTATCGAGAACCATAACTCATACTGATATCGCATCCCTTTATGCTGTTGGTCGGCGAGACACAACAAACCTCTCACTGAAAGCCATTTGAGAGAAACCTTTCGTGCTCCGTCGGTGAGACATATACACTTTGTTGAGACCTTTCATCAAAGACCCTTATGTTTGGCTGAAGTGAAACCCCATATGTGATGTTGGCGAGACTGAAGGTCACTCGCCAAGACCTTTCATCGATGCTCCAACTCTTACCGATATGAATCCTCCTGCCACCGGTCAGTGTAACAATGTGGATTCAATATGACCTTACACTGAAAGCAGCATGTTTGGCTGAAGCGAACATTTGCACACAAGTCGGTAAGACAAGAAAGACTCGCTATGACATTACCCCGAAGATGATTTCCTTTTCCAATATACCCATTCCGATGTCGGTCAAGGAGACACAATGAAATCGATAAGACCTCATCCCAATGGCATAACTCCTACCAATTTGAAATATCCTTTGTCACCAAAACTGTGCAAATGTCCCGCCGAAAGCCGCTGCATGCAAACCACAAATGTTGTGACATCAAAGGAGTCTTGCCGATAGGCAACATAGACTCATGTTATCAGAAAACACAAAATGGGTCAGAGAGACAATGCTATTCTCATGTCGATACAAACCATGATGTGAAAAATGTAGGACTCGATAGATTTATGGGGAAAATATAGGCCAAAATGCAAGTAAGAATATCATGAAGAGAGGAAAATGCTCAAGGTAGGACTCAAATGGAAAATGCATGGGCATGGATAACATAAAAAATCATTAGAAATTTATATTTCCAACAGGACCAATCAAAGACTAGTATATTCACAACTTAGGGGATGTAGTGCGTCATATTAGGCCACCAAGAGGAATGCAATATGCTTAGATAGATCACAATTATGAAGGACATCACACCCAATGTTGTCCAAAAAGTGAAAAAAAATCATATAAATGACAATGCTATACTAGGAACCAAGAATACAATTGAAATAATGGTAATGTATGCCACCCACTTTAAAGGAATTGCTACACATTGCTATGTGAGCAAGTACTTTAAAGTAGCAAAGGGAAGAAAAGGGAAACAAAGATATGGGATCCAACTAAGAAAGCCTTATGCTAAGTCATATGTTTCAAAGTTAGGCTGCGTCATGTCAAGGAAAATGAAAAAAAAAGAAAGGGAGTTGCCCCCCAGAAAAGAAATCACTCCAAACACATAAGGGATCTATCGATTTGGGGTCAGTATGTTCGTTGCTGCAATGTTTTTATGAAAGAGCTCGAAACTATCATCATTCCCAAAAGCACATAGAACTAGAAGAATGACACAGAAGTGAAAACAAAAGAAAACTAAAGTCTATTTTGAGTCAACATGGAAGAGACTTTGCTGTCTCAAAGCCTTGCATCTTCCCGAAAAGGAAAACACAAGCGAAAAGAAAGAAAAATGAAAAGGAAAAAGAAAATGAAAAAGCTATTGGGTCAACATGAAGGAGAAATTTTGGTCTTGATGCTTTGCATCATCCCCAAAAGGAAATAAAAAAAAAAGATAAAAAGACAAGGACCGTTTGGGTCAACATGGAAGAGACATAGAGCGTCTCTATGTTTTGCGTCATCCACAAAAGGAAAACACAAAACAAAAGCGAAAAAGACAAGGACCTTTTGGGTCAACATGGAAGAGACATAGGGCGTCTCTATGCTTTGCGTCATCCCCAAAAGGAAAACACAATAAAAAAGAGAAAAAGAGAGAGAATATCAAACACACATTATGGGGGAACACAATATGCACATGAAAATAAAACAAAAAGGAAAAAGAGAAAAACAAAGAGGCTAGTTAGGTGAATGCAAGTCAACCATCTAACAAGTCATTTGACTCCCAATCATGTTTAGTGTAATTTGAGGGTGGTTGACTGTCCAAAGGAAGAATTGCAAGTGCTAAATCAGGAGTGGTACCCGGTTCTTTACTTGATGGAGAAGATTTATCGTTTAAGTTCATTGTAGATGAAAATAAAGAGTTTAAAGTATTGTGTATTTCTTCATCTATTTTGGTGATCTCCACATCATCATCATCATCAAGATTAATAACAAAAGGAGGACGAAGGGTGATTTTTAAAGATGGATGTATCAAGAGGTGTGACTTTTGGATTGGTTCAGGTTGTTTTGAAGGTTGTACCAGACTATCTTGTGGTGGGTTAGGAGAAGGAGGGTGGTCATCTATTACTTGAATCAAAGGTTGAGGTTGATTGTCTTCATGTTATTTTGGGCCATGTTGATGAGCAAGGAGATGATGATGACGCTTATGTTCCCTAGCACCACGGTTTCATTTAATTATGTTTTGGAGTTGTTGAGGTGTAAGAGTGGATTGAGTCATCATAGGTGCTTGTTCTTACAAAGGGGGAAGAACAAAAGAAACTGAGGAAGATGGATCAACCACTTTCTCTTTTGCTTTATACACTTGTTTAATGCGAGGAGGTATGACAGGATTGGTTTCATTTTCCCTTGGTCATTTAGATGATGGTGATGAAGTATCAAGGGGTGGTTGTTCAGGAGGTTGTATGGTTTGTTCAATGTATGACTCAGGTTGAAGCATGGTTTCATTTATGATGGGAGGTGCGTACATGGATGGGGATGTACCATGAAGAGATAATTCAGCTATTTTCTTGGCTTTAAATTTTTGGTAAGCAATGAAAAAGAAGTCCTTTTGAGGTGTTATAGGTTCCATGGGTTCAGGCCAAAAGGCTTCTACGGAAAAAATTCCTTTAGAGGAGAGGGGATTAAATCCACTATGGTGTATAGTAAATATTTCATTGCCATTTGGAAACTTCAAACACTTGTGAACAACTGATGGGACTGCTTTCATTGAGTGAAGCCAAGGGTGGCCTAGCTGCAAATGAAATTAGTCGGATTGTGGAATAATTGAAAATGTTACCTCCAAAGTTTTAGGTCCTATTTGTAAGGGTAGCACAATTGATTCGATCTTAGGGCATGCAAAACTAGTATGTGTCTTAATCCTTGCAGTGGGTTTATTATATTCATCTTGATATAGTTCAGGTAATACTAAAAAATCCTCTATGATCACATTCTTGCCACAAGGGGGATCTATTAATATCCCATTAGTGGGCTTATTATAGATTCTTTCGGCTATGTAAAGAGGACCATCAGGAATTTTATGTAGTATTTCTTTAGGAGAAAAGGTGATATCAAGAGACTTAGTGGTTTGGCCCTTACGAGGGATAACATCTATCGTAGCTACGAGTTCATCCATAGGACTTTCTGTAGTACTAGGGGGAGTTATATCATGTTGTTCATTGTTTGTATCAACAGTCATTACATTAGTGGTTGAAGGTTTGCTAGCCTTGACAAATGAGGTAGTATGTTTAGGCATGGGATTAGTGAAAATTTGCAAATTTTGGTTAGGGGGTGCAACGAATTTATTGCCTTGATCATTAACACCCATAATGGACAGATGGCCTGAATCAATGAGGTTTTAGATGCTTGTAGTATTCAGTGTCATGTCCATTCTGGTGATGAAAATGACAATAAGCATTAGGTTTGAAGGTGGGTGGTAAAGGTTGATTTGGATCAAGCGGTTGAACGGGTGGAAAAATGAGTAGGAATTGTTGAATTAATTGGTTCATTGTATTATGAAGGGTATCAAGTAGGGGAGTAAATTGTCTCTTGGGGTCCCCATAATGGTAATGCACTGTTGCCTTAACAACTGCCACTTGATTTTGAATATGTTGTGTTGGTTGCGATTGAGGTTGAGGTTGATGGGGCAGATTAAACTATAAGAAGCCTCTATTTGGCTTGCGAGAGTTTTGATTGTTGTGTTTAGCTTTGTCATCTCAGTAAGAAGTGGATTTTAAATCACGACTTGAAACTGAGTTATGGTATTCACACAAGGTTGTGCATAAATGCATAAACGAAGGGAATTTCATCATAGTTAGCTTATCCTGAAGATTTGTGTGCAAGTTTTCGATAAACATCTTTTGCAGATGTGTATCGGGAATCTTGACATCCATTTAGGAATACAAGGATTTGTATCGTGAGATAAAATCCATGACTTTTTCATTTGTTTTTTGTCTACATTGCATGAGTTCAGCGATTGTCTTTTTAGGTGTCATGTGAACTTGATTTAAGTTACTTATGAAAGGAGTGGATGGAATGATTAGGCAAGTTGGAAAACCACTCTAAGGTAGTATCCTTCAAGGTCTTTGGAAAAAGTTTGGCTAAAAGTCTCTCATTAAGGACAAAATCATTGTACATAAAGTTGTATAAGCATTAACATGGTTGGTAGGGTCTCCTTTACCTCTGTTTTTCTCAAACCAAGGCATTTCTATCCCTTGTGGCATTGGGGTACCTAAGATTAAGGATAAGGGGATACTAAAAACATGATTTGTGAGTGGAGTAGTTTGACCTTGACTAATGGTAGAAAGTGGGTGTTGCATGGAAGAAACAGTGGTAAGTAGTTGTATAAGAATGGGATCAGGGTATGTAGGTTGAGATGGAAGAGAAAATGGTGATGTAGTGTAAGGTATGTTAGGGGAAGTGAAAGGAATACTAAGGGGTGTGAAGGTGGTGGAAGGGATTTGCAATTCCACAAGAGAATTAGGAATGCTAGGTGGAATTGCAAAGGAATGAGCCACATAACTACCATGTTGCATAGTTGTAGTGACTTGTGGATTGGTGTAAGTTGGTATAGAAGCTATGGTTGAAGGGGGAGGAACTTGAGGTCCTCATTGATTTACATGAATGTTTGCGGATTGGGTATTAGAAGAGGCATGTTTCTTGTATCTATCAACAATTTTTTTCATCACTTGCAATCCATCCTCACTTTCAATAAAATGATGAAGATTATCAATGGCAGGTATGGCAGTTTGGGAAATGTTTTCAAGTGTCAAGTCTTGTAAATGTGCAAATTCTTCATGAAGACTAATGACCTTATCTTGATGAAGAGAGTTTTTTTTGGTGTCAACATTCATTGGATGGAAAGGTGAAGGCATTGAAGTGGTATGATCAATTCCTAATGCACCATTGTCCATACTAGGAGTAGGAGGTCCACAACGAAAGTGCTATCATGGGAATCCATGAGTCTATAACTTCTTCTCACTAAAGTATTATCAACGGGGCACCAAACACTCATGCAAGTACCACAAAGGAGGGGTGAATGAATATGTAAACTAATCTAGGATGCAAATAACAAAAATGTTGCTAATTATAGTAATTGAGATCTAACTACAAAAACCATAAATGTAGACAAATGCCAAAAAAATGCTAAAAATGTTGTTTAACAAATGTATTGGGACTGATTCGCCCTGGGTGGTGAATGAGTCCCAATATGATGTTTTTGTGTATTTTTCAGAATTTTTAATGTGATTTTGATGTTCTACAGACTGCAAATAAGGATACATAATGCACATTTTAAATTTTTTCAATGAGATGCAATGCAAGAATAATGTCTAAATGAAACTTTTACTAATGCAAGATAAAATGTCCTAAAATGTAAAAAAAAACAATGTACTAATTGAATTTTAATGGAAATGCAAACTAGGATGTAATATGTAACTGAAATTAGAAATGCAAAGTCTTCAAAAGTCGGGTTCACCAAAATGAACCATTGATTTTTTGGCTCCTATGGACAACTCTTGCACTTCTAGGGTTTTTCACCTAAAAGGAGAGAGATAGGAGCAAAAAAGTTAATGGTTCATTCAATTAATGTTACGTGTAATGTTGTCGAACCTAAATGAAGTTAACTAAATGAAATTGACTGATCTAGATGAATGAAGAAAAATGCAAAAGTGCAATTTAAAGCTACATTTGAAAACACATTGTGTTATGCAATAATGAACTAAATGAAGAAAATATGTAGAACAAAAAGGAAAGGGTTGAATCTAAGTGCACTTGGAGAGTTGATGAAGAATGTGGAATGTTGTGGATGCTGTTTGAGATTACTGATATTTCATAGTGGAATTCATTCACCCAGGGTGGTGAATTAGTCCTCCTTTTGGTGAAAAACTGTCGGAAGCAAGTTTCTATATGTTGGGATCTAGAATCTGACAAAATTCATATTTTCAGTCCTAAGGTGGGACCCATTAGCCATAGGTGGTGAATCAGTCCTCTCCCAAATTTTTGAAAAATCAAGAGACAACTTTGCAACACCATATCTAGAAATCACTGCTTGTCAGTTTATCGAAGTTAATTTTGCGAGAAACAGACAAAAAACCTTCTCCAAGCTTGAAATAGACTTAAGTTGACTTGAAGCACCTAGTTGACTTGTAAACCAATCTTCAACACCAAAAATCTTGTCAAATATGCATACCTAGAGGTTTGAAAACACACATGCAAGAGGGGAAAAATGCTTGAGGGTTAGCAAATAGGGGTTTTCCTTGGTCAAACCCCACTTTGGTAATCAAACCCTTAATAAAATAATGAAATAAAAGAGAATGACAAACAAATAACATACAAATGCGATCAACTTACCAAACCCTTGATGATGGAAATCTGAAGTAATGTCAATGGCTTCTTCAAAGTTCTTAAAAAGTGCTTGAAAGATGTAAAAATGATTGAATGCTTGAGTGAATAGGTGAATAAAATGAACTTGATGAATGTGTGTTGAAATGAGGTGAAAATCACTTATTTATACACACTTGTGCCTTAGTAACCCATTCATACCTCATCACAGGCCAACATCAAGTGATTTTTAATAAAATCCTGAAAGAAATATTAAAATATTTTGAATTTTGGGCCAAGGGGGGCTCATTTGCCACCCATGGCAAATGGGTCCCACCTAGGACTTGAAAATGTGTGTTGGGAAATAAGTTGTATTTAATGTTGTTTGTCAGGATAATATTCAAAAATACACTTAATAAATGCATATGAGGGCATAAAGGGATCAAATAAGTCATAGGAAATGGATAAATGGTGAAGTGGTGCCTAGAAAAGCATGAAATATTGTTACAAGACTTTACAAAACTTCAAAATAGGACTTTTTGATGTGTAAAAAGGTGATTTTTAGGTGAATTGTAATTAATAGAGTCTAGAAGAATGTAGAAATGTCTTACAACACCTTCACAAGATGTCATTCTTTGAATTTTAGTACCTAAATATGCATGTTCAAGCCATGTTGCAACATAAAATCAAAGAAAAATATATCAAATACCATGAAACAAGACATAAAAGGCCATGAAAATGACAAGGGGCCATTTTTCTATGGCACACTAATGACCCCCAATTATCATGAAAGAATTTTGTTGTAGGTGAAGAGTTAGGACCAACTTGTATAGGCTAAAGTTTATATCTAGGAATGAAAATATTAGGGGATTTGGAAGTGTTGTGATCAGTTGATGGATAGCTTCGCTCATCTACATCAATCATGTATATCTTGTTGTTGTATTCAAATTGGATTACATGGTGAAGGGTAGATGGGATTCCTTTCATAGCATGAATCCATGGTCTCCCTAGGAGAAGATTGTATGGAAGAGGTCCTTGTATGATATGGATAGAGGTGGGCAACACTGCAAGTCTGACCTCAATAGGTAATGTGATCATCCC
This sequence comes from Sequoia sempervirens, assembly GCA_007258455.2. NCBI lineage: Eukaryota > Viridiplantae > Streptophyta > Pinopsida > Cupressales > Cupressaceae > Sequoia > Sequoia sempervirens. The sequence goes on along the minus strand of VDFB02324445.1, from coordinate 13,051 downwards.
AAGTGGTTGCCTATTAACATTTTCAAAGCCACGAATATGAACATCATTAAGTTGAATGAGCTTTTTGTCCATGCCAAGCTTGTGTAGGAGGTTCATTCCACAAAAATTAATTTGGACTCCATTGTCGATGAGAGTGTGCCTGACTAAAGTTTCATTAATGATCACCTTTATCATCAAGGGATCATTTTTGTTTTAAATCTCAAGTGACGGTAATTTATTTTTAGGGAATGTGATTTATGACTAGGTGGCTTGCATGGGACAAGAGAAGGATGTTACATGATTTGATTTTATGTAAGATTGGATCTCCTCCTTATGTATTTGCAACATTTCATGAAAAGGAAATATGACTATCAGCGAGAGTTGAATGAGTTCCCATACATATATATTAGTAGGAGCCTTTTTAAGGTCTTCAACACTAGGCACTTTTTGAGGAAAAGGTAATCGTGCAGGAGTGTTGTGTGGTCCCCTAGATGTTTGAGTCACTAAGTTACAACTTAGTGGCTGCAAAACATTATTATGATTAGATTGCATCATGGATTTCAAGACATCTCTAAATTTTTTATGTGATTCACTAATGGAATGTGACTTAGGAAGCTCACAAATTAAAGGAGATCCCACTTGTGTCGTCGTAACCTCAATATTTTTTCCTTTATTGGCATGATGTTATGGTGAAGGGTACTCGAATGTAACTTTATGATTGTCTTGCATTATGATAGTTTTCCTAGGAGGAGAGTTTTTAGGAGAACAAGCAACCAATAGTTTTTGACATTCATAGGTTGGTTCTTCTAAAAGGACTTCATCGCAAGTAGCGGAATGATCAATGGTTGAATATTATTCTGCAACAGGGGGTTCGGTAGGTGAAGGGGGACAACTAAGATATTCATGAGCTTCATTGATTGTGGTTTCTAACATCAAAGTATCTACTTCACAACTAGGAGAGATACTACGAGAAGGACAAATGTTATTGTGATGATTATCTATGGTTGTATTGTCTTGTTTATCAATGTCTTGTCCACTAAGAGAGGTAATCTAGGAGAGAAACAACCAGGATTCTCAAAAATTTCATGAATTGGTTCTTCTAGCAAAATATCTTTGTCACCAATAGGAGAGATATTAGGAGAGGAACAAATATGATCATTAGGAATGTCGAAGGTTGTAGTCTCTTTCACAAAAACACTCTCATAGGGAGGGGATAGTAAATGTTTCTTAGCATGTCTAAATATGTAAGGTACTAGCATTGTTTGAATAAAAATGAAAATCACATGTAACCATTTCATGCAATGTTTCAGCAATATGAACAATGTATATGCAAAGATACAAACCACTCTTATCCAATGTATGCAATACCTTAAGAATGTAAACAATGTACATGCAAGAATGAAAAGCACTTTTATCAAACTTATGCAAAGTTTTATGAATAGAAATGTTGTATATGCAAAAGTGAAAAGAACTTTTATCAATGTTGTGCAAAATTACATAAATGGAAGCATTTTCAGATGTAACCTTGCATTTTTGCAATTGAAGTGATTTGAAGAATGAGTAATCAAAAAATGATGTTTTTGAGCTAGATGCATAAAAAAAATGTTCTAGAAACTTTATAGACTTATACTATATGATACTAGGAGGCTTAGGAAGCACATAAATGAGGTTTCTGATGCTGTAATAGTTAGTCAAAAATATGGACAAGGACTGATTCACCCAGCATGGCGAATGAGTCCCAGTAAGGGTTTTTTGCAAAAAAATTAGAAATGTTGAATTGTTTTTGATGTGTTTGATGTTGTAAGATGCAAACCTAAGATGGAGATGCAAAATTTTAGAAAAGTTTAAGGAAATTATATGCAAAAATGCAAGCTAAATGACCCTTTTATTAATGCAAGTTTTTGAACCCATAGAATGCAAAACAATGGAAAATCTAATGCATGCAAGCTATACCTAGGATGATGATGGACTCCAAATAAAAAAAGAAAGTGTTCTAAAAGCAGGTTCACTGAAATGAACCAAATATTTTAAGGTTAGATGTAACATAGGATTTTGGGATCCAAATCCTTTCTAGTGCTTCTAGGGTTTTTCACCTAAAGGGAGAAAGAAGGGCCAAAATGTACAATGTTACACTCAAAGTCAATGCAATATGGACGTAGTATACCTGGAATATGGATGGAGACTGGAAAAGGCTTCTGGAATGTAGTTGATGCTGATTTTCAGGCCTCAGAGTGGAAATCATTCTCCACCCATGGCAAATGAGTCCACTTTTGAATTTCTAAATATTGAAAGGTGGAATCTAGAACTCTCGATTTGTACTTTACACTTCTCTAGGTGTCCGTTCCTGAAACTTCAATTTTTGAATCTGAAAGTGAGTTTTTGTTGATATTTTGACTTGATCAATGAAGAGAAGACCTAAACAACTTTGCAATGCAATCTTCAATGATTTCTAAGCCTCCAAGATGCTTAAATTTGGAAACACACAAGACAACAAAGAGAAATGTTGATTGTTAGGGCATGGGGTTTGCCTTGGTCAAACCCCTTTTAGGTAATTAAACCAAAATGATGAAAGAATGAAATGAAACATGCAATAATGGAGTTGATTACCTTGCCATGATGATTGATCTTGAATGTCTATAGCAAAACATGAAGAATCTACACTTGAATGTCTGAAAATTGCTATCTTGGTGACTTGCAATGATGAAACCCTAAGTTGTTTGACTTGAGATGGAAGAATGATGGATGAATAGTGAATAATGGATTAGTGAATGAATGGGGGCTGAAATGAGAAGGAAAAAACTTATTTAAACACACTTATGCCCTAATAACCCAATAATACCTCATCATAGGTCGACATAAGGTATTTTTAAATAAAAACCCGAAAGAAAATATGAATTATTTTGATTTTGGAGCCAAGAGGGACTCACTTACCACCCATGGTGAATGGGTCCCACCTTGGACTTGTAAGTGGGTGTTGGGAATTAAATCACATTTAATGATATTTTTCGGGTTTACATTCAAAAATACACTTAATTAAGTCTTATGAGTGTGTAAAGGGATCAAATAAAGCATAAGAAAGGTGTAAATAGTGATAACAAGCCTAGAAAAGTATGAAATCTTGTTACAAAAATTTACAACACTTTAGAATAGAACTTGATAAGTGATAAAAAGGTGGTTTTTAGATGAATTATAATAAAAAGAGTCTAGAACAGTGTAGAAATGTGTTACAACACTTCACAACACCTTTGCAAGACATCATTAAATGCATTTGAAAGGGTCCAAGACGTAGTGTAGATGTGAAAAACACCTCACAACACCAAATCAAGGCCTCATTAAGTTTAATTTATCATCAACTATTCTCCAATTCAAGCAAGTTGCCTTTTTTCTATGATACAGTACTTCATTTTTGTATAAACAAATTTCTTAATCCTCTTTAAGATATAATAAAATGTTCCATTATGCTCTTCTAGTTTTTATCCTGGCTTGAAATTATTTTTTTAGATTATACACAGATTGTATTTGTGTTATACCTTCGCTCAAGTATGAAATTGTGAGCGATGTAAGAAAAAGAACTTTGAGAGATTCAACAAAAGAAATCAGAATATTTACGACATATTATCTAAATAGGAGAAATAGAGAGGGCAAGAGAAAAAGAGAGGGTTATCCCTGTAATAATTTATCAAAATTTAGGCTAAAAAGGCTAAAGCTTACATATCATATATGAGACTAACACAACCTTCAAGTTTAAGATAAATGTCAAGTTGCTTCCTGGGAGCCTTCCCTCCGGTGGGCTTACGCGCACTCTCTTCCTACGACCCATTTTTCCTTCCTCTCTTCACACACACACACACACACAAACATGATAGAGATTGGAATGATCCAAATACAAACCCTTTATAATAGCCAAAAAGCGCCACAGAAATTAACAATGAGCTCCCATGGGTCATAAAGAGAAGAAGCCCTGAATGTAGAATGAAAAATAACTTCCTTACCACCATATATTTTAGGAATCAAATGAGGGTGGCGAGTGTAAATGCTCAACTAGATATTTGCATTCCCACCTACTAAACGGAAACATTAATTGGGATGGAAAATTCTTTTTCAACTGAACGGGATTATCTCACCCAAGTGGAGAAGTGAGGTCAATACCAGGGACAAAGAGTTTGGAGGAGCAGAAAGCAACAGTGAAAGCAGCAAAAAGGTGCGTGAAAATAGCCAAAAAAGGATGAATGGCTGACATTCGTTACATCGTATTGCAGTGCCATCTAAACTATTCGGCATCAAAAAGGGTTTAAAAACCTCAGTGTGGGGACGCCTTCGGCGTAAAAATAGACATGAAATTTAAGCGTTCTTATTTATATTTTCAAATTTAAAATTAATGTCTGGATATAGTGTGTTTATTGTTTATAACAATTTGTAAAAGAAACGTAAAATTTATATACTAATGATGAAATATAGTTAAAATCCCGAAAAAAGTAAGGGTAAAATGATATCTATAGGAAGATTGAATTGCTTATTTTGTGGAAGACTTTGGACACAACTTCTAGCGAGGCTTGTCTGTTCTGTGGACAGATCATTCATGTTTGAAATCATATGGACGTCTAGTGAATGCATTCAGCAGGAAGGCCCTGTGGAAACCTTTATGTCCGAATAGTAATCATAAATCATTTAGTAAAAGTTGATACGTATATGATAAATCCTGTGGACTGGTCGAGAGAAACCTGGAGGGTTTCGCGATTGTCGAGTATTTGAGCACGATCGTTTCCCCATGTGATGTCAAAGTCATTGCTAAAACTTGAAGAAATAAGGTGTGGGAGAATGAGAATGCAAGGCTTGGGAGGAGCACACGTAGAAGGAAGTCTATTATGAAATAATAATAATATTATTATTAGTCCACGAATACCAGGCAATCTGTTTTTGGGTCTACAGACAGCTTACAGTATATATGGGACTCCTCATACTCCCAAATCTGAGGGAGGCACCTAACTCGTGCTCCACAATATGAGGTGTACATACCTTACCCCCTGCAGGATTTGAACTTGTGACCTCTCTTTCAAGAGTACAAGTTCTCCATTAGGCCAAAGGCTGTACAGGCCAACTCAGGCTGTACAGCAAAGTAGTCACGACGGTAGAGAAATGAAGTGAAGACACGTTAGTTTCAAAATATTAAAACAGATCAGCAAAGTAGTGCGCCGCACGACCATAGAGAAATCTGTCGCCTATATATTCGGAAATATTTATGCGAGGGAGGAGGAATGAATGGGATTAGGGAATTGAAAAGGAGAGATCAGTCGATATGTTTGTTGTATGGATGAGTTGCACGCGTTTTCTTTTTAGACATATAAGCGTTGAATTCGAAATAAGTAAACGGTAATAAAGGTGATTCTGCTCCCCCGGGTTATAACCGGTCGAGTCATATTTCTGCAGGCTTCGTGCGTCCATTTGAAAAGAGTGGCATTGGGGAGGTTACCTTACCTGTCAGAAGTACAAAGTTATTGTATTTGATAGTATTGTTGACTGTTTAAGAGGGACAAAAGAGGCGATCTTCTAACGAGCGTAATTTGATTTGGTTGTATAGTGTGCTCATTCAAAACAAGATTCTGTATGAAGTCTAATGTCTTAAATTATGAGCAATCCCCCACATAGACGCTACATCCCGCCGCTGAAAAGCTTCCTTTGTCCACAAAAGAACTTTCAATGAGTTCGGTGCCAGTGCATTTCGTCATTTTCTAAATTTGACTGGTTGTTGCTTTTCTTGCTGGAATCCATTGACATTTTTAATTTATTATTACAACGAGTCATCGGATTTTGAATTGGCACTCACGGTCCCAACAGTCTAATTTAAAGATAAACAAAACTTTCAAAGTTCCACTCCGCTGTAAAGTTGGGGTAATAGAGGGGAATACCAAACTCTCAAGTTCTACTCCATTGTAAACATGGGGTAATAGAGGGGAATACCAGACATTGTTGGACATGAGGAGTATTCATTATACTAGAAATTGCACTTTGGTGTGCATTGGGTACTTCAAAGAGGTGTGGAAGATCAATGAAGGATAATTGTGGTTTATTAGTTGTATAAAGAAAATATAAATTTTGTAAACATTTTTTAGCATATAATAGAATGTTTTTGTTCTTTTGTAAATGAACCGTCTTGAATGAAGATTGAATACATGAATATGTATTTAAAAGAGAGAAAGTTTTGTATAACTGCAAATGATACATTTTGAATGAAGATTGGAAACATGAAATATGTATATCAAAAAAAGAAAGTGTTGTACAAATGTATTATTGAATTGGAAATAACAAAACGACAATGTCTTATGTCCCAATTGTGCATAGGTCTAAGTTGCAAAACATACAGATTTGCTTGTTTAGCTCGGGAATAGAACCAGTGAGAAAAAATGAGGAAAGTGAGGAAGTAATTGAGGGTGAAAATATAAAAAAAAAAATTAAAAAGACTGTACATAAAATTGAAGAAACAATTTTTTAAAAAATATATTAAAAACAAAGGGAAAGTATGCATTAAGGATTGTACAAGTTTAAAAAGAAGGACTAAATAAATTATGGAACAAACTTGGAGTTCTTGGAATTTTAGTTCACCATTTCAAGTGATTGCCTGTGATAGAGACTTTAATCACTCTTTTTCATTTATACGATGAGAAACATATAGACTCAATGGGGTTATAAAGACATTTTTTGGGTATTTGTGATCCTAGATTGGACCTATTTAATGATTGAATTGAACAACAACAAACAAGGGAAGTTGGGGTGGCTTTTCACTATCCTTGTATACAATTGAATTTACCTGTCCAAGTGCACCATTGAAAAGGCCAATTTCAACCCAAAGATTTGAGCATAACATAACCTCTTGGTCAATACACAAGAGGATATTAGATTGGAATTATTCTTCATCTAGATTTGAGCTTGTTGAACCCCTTAGTTGCTTTGTTGTGGACAAAGCAACAAGATTTGGTAAAGACAACAACATGTGTTTATTATGCAGCAAGACCATTTCATTTGTTGCAAATAGATGTATGGAGGATAAGAAAGAAGATTGTTCCTTAAAAGTGAGAAAGGAGCTCGAACATGACATTATTATTTTCCAGTCTACAATTGTAGGCTCATCCTTTAATAAATTACAAAGAATTTTACAAAAAAATTAAAATTGAGTAGGATCCTCACTACTTTGACAAAATATTTTGTTCAATGTAATAAATGTTATGAAGCTACACCATATTGCTCCCCCATAGGAAGATGAAGCATACATAGGGATGTCTTTGACTGGTGGTAGTTGGTCAAAGTTGCTAAAGATGATGACTGAACATCCTCCAAAATTGATTTGGTTATGTGCGAGGAAAGCTTCACACAACCTCATGTTGATGCATTGTAGCAATTTTGGGTTGATGAAGCTCATTTCATCTATAAGAATGTAGTGAATGTAGACATTCTTTCTTGGATAGTTGCAAGTGTCTATCCTTGTAGGGGGTCATCACCTTGATCAGTATTTGAAGTGTAAAATGTATCAAGTAGAAGATTTTATGTTGAATTCTACAACACCTGTAGGTGTAAGAAGTAGTAATGGTGATTGGCCATTTGGAGCTAAACTCATAAATATAAACTTGAAATTTGTTATTAGGTGTGAATTTTTTATTCTCGTAGTTCCTTGAACAATTATTTTAGTTGTGGCTACAAAGTGTTCAAAGATAGCTGTGACAAAACTAGATCAATTTTTTTTTGTTCAACATAAATGTCATTTTCACTATTTTCACTAGGCACAAGGTGGACTTGAAATGTTTGGTGGTTGGAGTCTATGAAGGTTGTTTCAATCATTTGTTATAGTGGATTAAATTAAGGAGCTCCCCAATCATGGTTTAGATCTAGTTCACATTGACCAATCATGCCAAGTTCATCTAGATGGAAAGGAAGGCTTGGGTGTAGACTTGAAAAGACTTACCATTTTCTTTGGTTGTTCTCTTACTGCTCAACTCCCTTGCTGGAAGTGTGTCAAAATCCATCTTTATTTGGTTTTGTTGGTGTGTGTCACACATGTCATGGATGGTAAATACATGAGAAGCTCTCCTACTATGCTATATTTTGAGCGGTGGATGTGCCAAAATCATTTTGAATTTTACAAAATGATAGGTAGAGTAATAGTTCACTCCAATAAAATTCATGGAAATATTTGTCATCTTTTGCAGGGATGATTGTGAATCATGGGGAGACTCAAACAATGACTAACTTTTAGAGCACTCTTTTTGTTAATTTCACTTTTGATATGATCTAAAGGTCCACTTTTGAGTCACACCAATAGGTTAAATTGTATCTAGATAAATGAGGCATGTCATTTAAGCATCAATGAAGGTCGTGAATGTGGATGTGGATGTGGTGGAGAATAGAACACATTGAATTTTTTTTGGTTTACATTTAAAAGAACAAATGTCTTGCTAGATGGGGAGAGTGGTAGTTTTAATAGAAGGTGACAACTCTTTTGGGCACCAATATCATGGTACATAAGGCTCTCAACAATATTTTTTTGAAAATTTATTCGGGTTGGCTTATCAAGCTCAAATTTGGTTGAAATGTGAGAAAGAATTGTGTGGTATATTTCATATTTTTTTTTAGGCTTGGCAACATTTTTTGCAATATATTTGAGCACTATATCGATTGAGAGAATCAACTAGCAATCTATTTTGGCTCTAAAAAATGAGGACATTTGGTTTGTGAAGATTCAAACAATCATCATTATGAGTAGGGGTATGCTTGTTGGCAACTATCGACATTTGTAAGGTTTGATTTATCTTATATGATCCAAGGAGATTTATAACATTCAAGAGATGTCCATTTGTTCCTTAGACATGTTAGCAAGGTACACTTTGTATAGAATTAAACACAATTGTCCAGTTCATTGTAGTATCCATTAAACAAGGGTTATAAAAAATAGATCAAGAAAAAGTTGGGTTTATCAAAGGAAGGGGTCACAAGTTCTATGTGGAGACATATTTTACAATATAGTCAAGTTACATTTTTGTACTGATTAAAAAATATTCTATTGTAATTAAAAAATTTCAAGTGCTTTCTTGAGCCAAAGGAAACCATGCATTTGGGTAGTGCCTCTATGTTGTCATTTATACTTGGCAATAAAGTTTACAACCAAGTACTAAAAGTAGGAATATAATGTAAAATTATGATATATAAGAAAGGTTATACTTGAACTAGTAGTTAGTTACAAAAATAATTTTTCCAAGACCTCTTCATGAAATACAATAAATCTATGGTGCATGTTAATTGCAATAAGTTGTGGATTTTTAACTATATTTTCCAACCTCCACTTAGAAGAAACATGAGGATCTATGGGTCTATTGGATGAAATGATATTGTACAAGTTTGTCCATTTAGTATTTGCTACACTAAGGGTAAAGAATATTGTGGGAAAACCAATTTGAATGAAAATGTTAGAAATCTCCTCTATACAGTGGTTCCAAAATGGTTCTGTACCATGAATACATGAGCCAAAAAATATTAGTTTGTTGGAAAGATTGCCATTAGGTAGGTTCTTCAATATTTGGTGAAGGTCAAAGATTGTTCTTGGTAAAAAATTATCTAGATATTTATGGAGAAACAAGGATGTTGTTGATTGGCTCTAGCAATGCATAAGTATATTAGGTATGAAGTACCTAAACCATGCGTGTTAGCCAAACCTATTATCATGGTACCTTAGAATATGGAGAGCATATTTATATAGCTTAACCTCTTTCATATGTTGTTTATTGAATGTTTTAATGTCTTTTGGCAACCAAGAGGGGAATGCAATTGCAAATAATCCTTAAGTGGTGTATTTATTTATGAGTGACAAAGAAATGGGCGGCCATTCAATAGTAGGATTTGGTAATCCTTTCCATAGTTGTACAATAAAGAGTATAATTCTTCCACCTTTATATGTGTAGGTGTGAGGTTTTCTAGAAATGATGTTGTGTCTTGCATATTCTCTTAGAATAAGTCATCCTTTGTATCATCTATTTGCTTCAAGCTTACACCTATGGATCAAGATTTCAATTTGTCACATATAGAAGGTTAAAGATGTCAGTGGAGGCATCAATCATGCATGACAATAAAACCTAATTTGATACTACATCATTTTGGTAAGGGGCATTTAAGATCTTATGTTTTAATGCATCAAGAATACACCCTTTACTTACATATAATCTATATTGTTAAGCATTGGTAATTTTTTGTTCATTATTATTATATCTAGTTCATTTATATGTCTTGGTAAGTAAGTTGCAATTAAAAAATTTATTAAGGAAAAAAATAGTGTGGACACTACATTTTAATTTCCCCCACTTTGTGTAGGTAACTTGAAGGATGGGGCTAACCGTCACTATAAGAATCTCCTCAAATTGAGTTTTTGAAAATAAGAAGGTTGTTTTCCAGGGTCAATGTTGTTCCACTTTGAAAAGTGATGACCATTTTTATTTCAATATACATTTGTAACAATTACATACTCTATGTGATTACCTAGTTTTAATTCCTAGATATCTTGCCATGAATACTAGACATGTTGACATTGTAGTAACGGAAAAAGTATCATTTTTCCTTACTTGATTTGGGAATAATTATCATTGAATTAACTTAATTGTGTCTTGGAATAGTGTTGTAATGTGTTGTACACATTCACATCATTCTAGGGCCCTTATTTGTTTAAAACATACCTTAATTTGTCCTTTAAAAAAGTGTTGTAACACACTTTCACACTTATCTAGGGTCCACTTAATTAATTTTGGTTAATTGGAGTTAATTATCCCCTTTAATTCAAATTTAACCCTTATTTGTGACACCTCCCAAAGATCTATCCTAACACCCATAATTCAAATTACATAACATTTAATTGGGAAAAATCAAGGTCCTAGAAATTTGTGCTAGGACCCATTCACCCTAGGTGGTGAATGGATCCTCCCTCTATATGACCCCCCTTTATCAATAGATTCTAAATGGGTTTTTCATGTTCTTTCATCCCCTGAAGGTGAGGTCCTAGAAAACAGTGTCAGGACCCCTTTGGCCTAGGTGGCGAATGGGTCCTCCCTTAATGAGGAATCCATTTTTGAATTTCATTGTGGTGTGAATTTAATAATGTTTATCTCTATATCTGGTGTTGGCTTGAATTGTTTGAATTTCGGGGTTAATCTCTTGATTTAGTATAAATAAGGGGTTAGTTTACATTGTTTTCTTCTAAGAAGATCTAGCAAGTTTATGACGCATTCTAGAAATTTCAAGATAGAATTATAGAGCATTCAAGATAATTTTCAAAGGCATTTCAAGGTAGATTATCAAGTGTTTATTGCAGAAATTTAAGATCATTCCATCATTTCTAGCATTTAGTGCATTCATGCATGTTGTTGAGCTAAGAAAGTTGATGTAGCATTGAGGATCTATTGGAAGAATTGTTTACATATATTCAAGGATCAAGATCTACATTCTTCATGGCCACTACACGTTAGTTTTCATATTTGCATCACAAGACATCCAAGGTATCAACATTGCATCATTTCATGTTCCATGCTTCAATTTCATTATCTCATCATTTGGTTTAATTACCTACAAGGGGTTTGAATTAGGAAAGCTCCTATTCTCTAACAATCAACAAGTTTTTCTCCCCTTGAGTTTTTTTTTGCAGATTGATAGGTTGAAGATCAAGTAGAGAAGAAGTTTGGAGAAAAATTATCAAAGTTGTCAAGTTGCAAGATTGACCTTCAAAGTGTAAGAACGAAGAATTGAAGCTAAAAAATTAAGTTCAGGTTTTCAAGAGCTAATAACTAGGAATCTAAGAGTGCAAACATCAAGGAAAATAACCCAGATCTTAGTTTTAGAAACCCTAATAGGGACCCATTCGCCACTAAAGGCGAATGAGTCCTTTGTGCCCTAAAATAGGCTTCTTGCAGCAAGGTACACACCTCTTTGAGCTCTAAAAATCTCCCTCATAGTTAAGAAGGAATGTTAGGATTGGTTTTTATTAATATTTTGCATCATATCTTTGTACATAATTGCATGTTTATGGTGGAAATTAATGGTTCATCATTTTTATCATCTGCCGATGCAAACCCCCCTCTTTTCTTCCATAGTGATTGATTTTGTGAACCCGACAAAGAACAACATTGCAGTAATTTTTTGATTTTGAAGTCTTTGCATCCCAAGTTGTGATCTCTTCCATTCATTAATCTCATTTTGCATGGAATTAAGATCTCATTGAAAAGCATTGTGGTGTGACTATTATAGGGTTGAATGATGTATAATGAGTAATTCACCACCAAGTGTAAACTGGAAAATACAATATGCTAGAAAACAATGTGTGATATGCGCATTCAAATCTAAATGACTCAAAAAGATGAAAACTATAATGAAAAGTTATGAAACTGTAAGTGTGCACCTGCAAAACTGAAGAATGTAGAATGGTGGTCTGGATCACTAAAAAAATTTCTATTGAAGTTGACTAAGATTGATACAGTAGGCTGGACGAATCAGTTCAATTTCCAAGAAAATGCACTAGAACAGATTTCAACCAAAATGGTATACAGATCTGCAAAAATCTTGTTTAGGCCTATAGAGTGGGACTCATTTGCCAATAGTGGTGAATCAGTCCACTTCTAATTTTCTAGAAATTCTGTAGTGGATTTTGTGCCTCTTGGTTTGCTCTACTCTTTTTGATTGGTTTCTGGATCTAAAACTACAAAATACCACCTGTAGGTCTCCTCCAAGCTTCTCCAAGGCTTGATGACAACTTTCACAGCTTTTAGAGACTTGAATTTTTTTTTCCACCTTTGCTTCTTGGAAAATATTCAACCTAGCTTTGTAAATCACACATAAGAAGAGGGAAAAATGTTGTGGGGGTTAGTGAATAGGGGTTTGCATTGGTCAAACCCCTTGTTGGTAATTGGAACCTTGAAATCAATGAAATATGAAAGAGAATGATGAATGAAAAATAGCAATGTTGCAACTCACCAAACCCGTACTAAGGTGCTACAAACATGTGGGCAATGGATCTCTAACTTGATGTGGTTCTTGGAATTCCGCTTGATGT